>DWMY01000557.1:0-22957 GCA_018249775.1 Heliconius hecalesia formosus | reverse complement strand
TGCTTATTTTTGATGACATAGGGGAGGGGGGGGGGGGGTCAATATATAATAATTGCAAAAAAACTGCTTCCGTAATACTTGAACGGCCCCTCTGCCGTTGTTCTAGCATTATCCATAGTGCGTTGAGTTCCGTCACTCAACACGTAACCCCTCCAGAATACGGAAGAAAATGGAAAATTGAAGTGTCTTTATATGAAAGAAATTTCTCAACACTAGGTTCCCATGTCTCCCTCTCGTGACCATGCTTTGTGCAGTTTACACCAATAACAATAGCAATAAAATAACTAGTTTATTTGAACATGTATATTTTTTTGCCTATGCCCTTTAATATGCAACCTTTGCCATTAAAATGTTCTGACATTTACCTACAAATTAAAGATGGGTTTAATTTTATCATTTGTAGGAACATAAGTAGCTTCAGTTTTCTATTTCAGAAATTTTATTAACACTGAATTAACGCATCAATTCTCTAATTTTGTCTTATCAGACGCATAATAGGTACGTGTATGCGTGCATAAGTATATTTATTGCTTCGAATAAGAACAAAAGCCATTAACATCCGTCGTGCATTGTGCCAATTGCTCTACGATATCTTATTTCTAGTTTAGTATTATAATATTTTTGAGTTTTATTAAAAATATTTTTATTTAAGGTGAAGTTCCCAGGATTGATTGGTCCTACAAATGAAAGGCTCATATGCAAGATCAAATGCATCGACGGCAACTGGGTTGGTCCGCTCTGCTCACAAACACCTAGTAATTATTTAAATTTACTTAAAACACCATATTTTACAATACTTTTCGAAAAGATGAGATTTATGTAAAAATAGGTAATATTGTTATATTTTTTTATCTTTGGATTTAAAAATAAATGTAAGTAAAAACTAAAGTATTTATAAGAAACCGTTGTGGCGTAGTGGCACAAGCGTGTGTCTAAACGACGGTTGTGGGTTCAATTCCCACGTGGGGAATGCAATGGCTCGTAAATTCGGCGGAAAGGCAGGCGGGAAACAGAGTGTCTGAACACTAGGTTCCCTCTGCCTACTCTGCTATATGCGGGAAACAGTGAAAGAGAAAGGGAACAAGATAAAATAAATAAGTGTTATATATATTTAATATGTTTTTAATCATAACAATTGAAACAGAACTTTATAATTATAATTTAAGAGAAATATATTGCAATATTATCCTCCACTTACAAAATGATTTTATTATTTATAATATATTACATATTTTGTTAATGGCAAAATTCAAAAATCTATTTACAGAGACATTAACAAAAAATTCAACAACTAATATAATATTATATTTACTATTATAATATTATATTTCTTTTATAATCCTCAATATTGTCTTGTTTTAACAATATAATTTTTGACTCCGAACATTATTATTAATTGAAATAATAGGTAAAAAAATTACAGATGGTAGATTCCAACCTATACTCCGTGAATGTCTTTATCGCAATCAAAACCCTCTTATGGCTGTAGCATTCAAAAATGATTCGATTTTGGTGAGTACTTTTATATATTGTAATAAATATTTAAAATTTAGAGTCTAATTTATTAAAAAAACATCTAAAAGATCTAGCCAGATAAGCATGGGCAAGCCACACTGGCTTCAAATAAATGGTTTTCACTGTGATTGTATTGCTATTTATCGGAAATAGCAACAGGGAGTTAGACATTGAAGTTTAATGGTGGAACACAAAATCACTACAATACAAAAGTAAAGAAATGAAAATAATTTAAATATAATTATTCAAAGTTAAAATCAAATCCACAATCATCACATAAAGTCACTGTTTAACCGCGCCATGTTGTGAACAGTTAACACAAAATTTTAAATTCATATTACAGAAAAGGAGCTGAGATGAACGTGAATAATGTCATTTAGTATGTAAATACTACTTTTATATTTCTATTAACTAACGAATAATCTAGTATTGGGTGATGGGTATTTGGCTTTTCAAGTGCTTCTGATATTAATCAGTGTTAAAATATTAGTAATGAGTCATTTGAAAAGACATTCTAAATAACTTCTACAATAACTAAACATAACATAACATAAGCCTTTATTTACTATACTTATTTTACATCTTAAAAAACATGTTTGTTTGAATTCATATATGTGGTGTAGTTTATCTCTCGACATAGGCTAACTCCAAGCTGATCCTGTATATAGCAGGGTAGGCAGGGGAGGAGGGAATCTATTGCATAGACACTCCGTTCGCCAATTTCCGCTGAATTTCTTGTGGCACGTTGAGTGGCCAAATTGAACACTGGGCTTTTGCCTTGTCGCCAGAGCGAAGAAATGAAACTACCTCAATGGACTTTTTACTTTAGACTGAAAATAAACGTTATAAGCATTACGCTACAATAAATATGATAATTGCTTATCACTACATTAAAAGGCAATAAATGTAATCATTACTTTTAAAATTATATAAATCTGTTTGTGGTTGAGCCGGAGCTACAAGTATATAAAATTACTTATATGGTAATAAAAATATTTTTAATATGATAATGACCAATAGATTTTTTATGAATATTGTTTTTGTTGTTTCATCAATTTAAACATATAATTGGAACAGATCGACACATATTTCCCACACGGTTCAGTAATAGTAGCAAGATGCAAGCACTTTGGCCTCTACAAGCTGACGGGGGACAACATGCTGCGCTGTGAGAACGGAGAGTGGTCCTCTAAGATGCCTAAATGTGTGCCCACGTCTGTTATTACCAATTATACAGGTGGGTTTCCTTTTGGTTCATTTTGTTCAAGTTTATATGAACTGCTGGAAATAGGGGAAAGTCTTAAATTTGCATTAAATATGTGCGTAACAAATAGGCGAATGATTTCAATGTTTTTTTTATTTAAAGACTATCCCAGAATTCCCGTGGGATAGGGATTAACGCGAGAAAAAACGTTAGAAACGCTTTTGCCTGAATATTTTTCTATTAAGTACGATTTTTTTACGATATATTTTTAAATAAACCTCCAAAATACTACAATAGTATAGATATACATACTAAAATGATCAAACAATTCTTTCTAAATAAACTACCGCTCATGGGCCATGTACTATATGTATTATTTATAACAATTTAAACATATAAATAATCTACAAATTTTCCAAAGGTGGTGCACCGCCAACTATCCAGTATATAGCGGTGTCGGGCTCCGCCATAGTGGAGCTCAGCGGGGAGCTTTACATATATCCGGGCAGCACTGTATGGCTGGACTGTCTCTGGCCGCGCTCCCTAGGCAGGCCGTACTGGAGTTGGACGCAGTCTTACAGGCACTACGCGGCGTGGGCGAGCCACACGGGCGAGACCGACCTGCACTACCGGCTGGTGCTAGCGCGCGCGTCCTCGCGGCACACCGACACGTACACGTGCACGTCGCCCGCCGGCACCACCAACACCGTCGCCGTTAGAGTTGTTAGTGAGTCGTACTGCATGCTACCTACGTACAACAACTGCTTTATATTTGCAACATTATTATGAAATGTGCATATGTAGTGACCAACCGAAAGTTTGGTATCGCCAAAAAATCGTAGTTTTGGTTGTAGTTTCGGTTTAGGCCAAAAAAGCCGAAACTAAGTAAATATAAGGAGTCACTCTATTAATTATTGTGGTCCATGAGCAATAAAGTCAGTTTATTAATTCCAATTTATAATAATACAATTATTTATAATAAATGCATATAAATCCTGCGTGGAGAGGTATCCATGGTTGAGTATCTACGTCCCAAAAAATACTTTAAATTTGTTTTTTTTTTTGAGTTACCATAACATTTTTTTTATAGATTCGCTTCTATAACTTCAGCTTCACGCTGTATCCCGCACACAGCAGGGTAGACAGAGGGAATCTAGTGTTAACACACTCTGTTCCCCACTTTCTGTCAAATTCTGGAGGCATTGCGTGTTGAGTGGCAGAACTCAACGCCGCGCTTAGCCTCGACACCAGAGCGAAGAAATGGAAGAATAAATTTAAGTAAATATTTCATCTCCTCGAGTAGGAATCGAATCCACAACCAGTCGCTTTTACAGTCATACTTCGCTGCGCCACGACTAGCCTTATTTTATAACTTCGGAGATAACATTTATTTCAGATATTGATTTTACAGCACTTTACTATTTATTTGATACGCTACGCTATATAAATTTAAAACTTATATTATTTTTATCGTTTTTAAAGGTTATTTCAAGCTAAAGATAAAAAAATATATTAGAAGACATATAAAAATGATAAATTTACAACAAAGCTAGTAGCTTGATGAGAACGTATGGCTTAGTGGTCAAAGCGCCTGGTAGGTTTTCAGAAGGCGCGGCCTTGAGTCCTACTACGTTCAAATTTTTATACGTTTTCTAAATAAGTAAAAGTAAGTTTATTACACTAACCTTTTTCTATTACTTAGTGGAATCCTATCAAATAAAATAGAAAAATGTTAGGGGAGAAAGAGAAGTCACTACTTCTCTTGTTAATCGATATATCGATTAATCACCGCACTTTGTTAAAGCAGTATAGGAAAATATTTTGAAATCTATTGAGCTTAGAAACGTTGTTTTCATTTTTAAATTATAAAATAAAGTGTTTGAACAAAGCAGTATTCACCATAGCCGTGTTTGATAATTGAGTGTGTGTCTGTGTGTGTTCCAGACATAGTTTGTCCGCCGATTAACGTTTCGTCACCCCATGTTCATCAGTTCGCACAAGGGTCGCGGCTGGGAAACTCTGTTCACTTCAGCTGCCGCGCTGGCTACCAGCTCAACGGTTCTGCTCTTGTCAACTGTATGGGTGACGGTAAGTTTCGTTAGGTCTTCCTTCATACTCGGAACGCGGTGAAGTCAGATGACGTCTCAGTACAACGGTGCAATGTGGCACTCGAAGGAGAGGTGCAATCCGCACCGTACACACTTCTCTAATAGCTGACAAATGACATTAACTCTGAATACACCGAAGTCGAACAACTTGACATCCAGTGTTATATATACGTCCAGATACAAAATTGTGTAATAAATAGTATGTTTATTAGTTTAAATTATTGTATAGGGCGTTGGTCGTCCGAGCCCCCGACGTGCGTAGAGACGCTGTGCCCGGCGGTGGCGGTGTCGGGCGCGCTGTCGCTGGTGGAGGTGAGCACGGCGCACGGCGGGCGCGCGCTGTTCGCGTGCGCGTGGGGCTACCGGCTGGCGGGCGCGCCCGGCCTCGAGTGCGAGGCGGGCGGCCGCTGGAGTGGCGACCTGCCCACCTGCATACGTAAGTCACAAAAATACAAGTATTTCACTTCTAAGTCTGAATCTAATTATATTATTATTGTTAACGTTTATTATATATATAGTATTATTTCTAAATATTCCCATTATATTCAAATGGCACTGTAATTAAAAAGTCGTCATCTGATTTAATTTTCGACTACCGATTATATTAAGTATCGGTAGTGTGCCGTGTCTTTTTCAGTGGATTTCAAATAACAGCGCAATCGACACGACATTCGTGCCGCCCGGTGACGCTGTAGAGACCATCCCAGGTCAACAGCAAAAAAAGCCAATTCGAATAAAAAGGCACTCGTGTTCATTACATTCAAAAATATTTTAGCTAAAAGTCGTTATTAGGATTAATTTTAAAGTATTATGACTGTAAATAGAATTGGCTTATGTTTAACAAAAGTTAATAAAATAATTAAAAAAGCCAAATTTTGTGGCTTATTTGTTGGTGTGGTGGTTGGACATTATTAGATTCAGACTTAAACGTTTATCAGGTTTTTCGATCATCATTTCATCCTGTTCAGCTAATTTAATAAGTTCACTGACAGCTCTAGATCCCCCAGCTGCAACTGTAATATTATCCTATGTAGTATATAGTAGTACTTCACATCGTACATCGTATAAAGAGTGGAAGTGTCAGCACCACTTTAAATAAAACCACAGTTTTAACTACTCTACAAAAGCCTAATACAATAAAAAAATTGTTATTCCGAAAAATGAAAAAGTATTTTTTTTCAAACAAAATAAATAATAAAATTATTGTTGTAATATAAAATACAATTTGTCGAGAACGACGCACACAGACATAATCCTATCAAAGGGAAACCGCCGCATACGCCTCATTCCGAAATGGAGTCGTAGGTATTGGCGGCAAATTTTAAAATTGATTAACCTTTAGTAGTATGTTACGTTATTGGTATCTATGCGTAACTGCGTTACACGAAATACAGATATGAATAAACATCGTGAAATGACAAAAAATATTCTACGTCTAAACTGTTGAGGTATCTTGATTAATTTTTTTAGGTATGGGTATGGGTTTAAAATATTTTTTTCTATATGCTGTTCCTGTAAAAGGAACGCTGACACTTCCACTCTGTATACCAATAGTTGCTGTCACTTTGTCTATATTTGTTTTTTTTTCATATTTTTTATAGGTATAACGATTTATTTTATTATTATTAATCGGCTTAATTGTTATTACTTTACAATTACTCAATTTATGAAAATTTTTGGCCATCTTGACCTGAGCTTAGGTTACTTACAAATCATTTTTCAAAAATTATAATTTACAATGACAATAATACTGTAATTCACTTCCTCGAGTAAAAAGCGAACCAATAATTTTTTATTTTACAGCTATCTACTGTCCAGACCCTCTCGTGCCCGAGAACGGCCGCCTGCTGACAACGTCGTCGAAGGAATCGAAATATCCTGTCGGAGATCTCATCATGTATTCCTGCGAGGAGGGTTACGAAATTATGGGCGAATCTTCCATCGTGTGCACCGAAAACGGTTTCTGGTCGCACCCTCCGCCATTTTGTCTACCCCCCTCGGAAATAAAGAAATCCGACACTATATACATCGATAACACCACGCTAGTCAACTTTGAGGAATAACGTGTTGATATAGACAACTTGACTCCGCTGGCTATAAAATATACGTAATTAGTGCGGTAAGTGAATAAAGACTATATCTCATTCTTGGGACTAGACGTTTTGTAGTTAAGTCATTTATACATAAGATTTTATACCGGATGACGTTGTGTACACTTCCGGCTTTGCCTATTGTAGATTAATTACTATCTGTGGCATGTGTGACTGTCTGGCAGCACTTTCATTAGAGATGTGTCACTGTGACCGACGGCAGACTTCAGTTGTCCACTTTAGTAGGGATTTCAATGTATTGCCACTAGGTAGTAAGATCTAGCCACATTATATTGTTCATATGTAAGATCTCATTTAAATATTTTATATAAATTTACTTTGTTTTTGAATCTTTACCTACTTGTTTATATTCTCTATTTTAAGTATATTCTAGCAATGATGTCATTTTACGATGTCCTTTCATATATCTATCTTTACATATGTTAATGTTTTTTAAAGGTTTGTTTACACTATACTACCTACTACCGTAGTGTTGTTATATATTTTAACATTTATTTTAGTATTGTAAGTTTTGAATCTAATATTTTAGAGACTAAGTAGCGCAAATATTCTAAACTAAAATTTATATTTATATATTATATAGATACGAAACGCCCCTACTTCATTAAAGTACGCACGTTTCGTAAATATGGATTTTTCCTTAGGAAAAGTAAAATTTAGTAGAATGTAACATCAATAATATATATGTGTATTTCCATGAGAATCTTCATATATTATAAGACTAAATGTTTTAAAAAAATCTATATTCTAAAAGTTTATATTCTAAGTAACTATTAGGTATATAGGGGAGATAAGCCGTAAACGTTTTTATTTGTGACGAACAAGGCATATATTATCATAGATAATAAAACTCAGTAGTACAATTAAATATAATTGTTCCTCTTGAATCATATTAAATGTGGTGTTTCTCTATTTTTGGAGTGGTTATTGAAAATGGCTTTTAAATATACTGTGCTAGTATATATAGATATCATTTGTGTGTAGTAGAGATATTTACGGTATATTTTGGTATGCAACATGGTTCTAAAGAGAAGGGTAATGTCGATATCTTATGATGACATGACAACGATACGCTTTACTAAGGTATTTGGAAATATGAAAATTATCGTAATAAATTATTGAAGCATCATTTGATTTTCATTTATTAAACACTGTAATATGTAGGTTTGTGATTAAATTATAAGTATGAGAGGATGGAACGGTATGTCTTAACACTAGGTTCCATCTGCCCACCCTGCTGTGTGAGGTATCACGGTATACAGTGCCTGCGCCGTCTAAATGGTTGAAGTTATGCAAAAGTAATGTATGGGTATGACAGAACTGTTCTACTTTAAACGACCTAATAAAAAGTCCGCGACAGGATATGTCAGTCTTCTAAAGATAGCCCGCAGTAACCATTTTTATGTTTTACAAATTACAACAAAATAAAGATTTATTAACGTAACAATTTTAAACAATGTAACATTATTTGTAGTGGCGGACTAACCCCGTCAGAGGCCCTCAATGGAATAAGATTTTTTTTCATGTACAAATAAGTGGATATATTTATATAGTCTCCATCTTGTAATTGAGTTTTAAAACGCAAGCATAAACATAGGAAAATAAAACAAGAAGTATCAAAAATACGTGCAGTACTTTTGATATTTCTTGTTTTATCAAATCAAAAATACGTGTGTATATTTTATTTATATGTATTTTATACAAGTAGGTATGTAAGGTATATAAAGTAACATATATATGAGTTCGGCAGAAGCCTCCCCCCGCCCCTTCTGGTCCTGGTCCTTTGCTTTAAAAGTATTAGAGCGGATAATCTATTATCAACTCTCTTCATCTCTTTCGAAGCACCATATACTCTGTCCTTTTCAATCAGGATTCCGCCCGGGTCACAGCACGACCACAGCACTCATTAAAATTTGTGATGATAAAAGATACAGAATCGACAATCAGCAAGTTAGTATTATCGCCCTATTAGATTTCTCCAATGCCTTTAATCCTGTAAATTTCGATATACTTCTTGCTGTTCTGAACTCTATTAACATCTCTGATAAAGCTCTCGAGTCGTCCGTCCCTACCCGTATAACCGCAAACAGTGTATAAGAGTTAATTTTAGATATTCATCTTAAAACTGGTGTTCCGCCAGGCGGTATTTTGTATTCTCTTCTCCGTTTCTAAATTCTAAGAGTAAGAAGTTAAGAACCATTCCATCTTTATACTGACGATCTACAAATTTACGTACCTATTGACGATCTTCATAACGCTATAGCTGTGCTTAATTCAAATCTCAACTCTTCAAGCACGAGGAGCGTAAGCGTTTGGACTATCAAATAACTAAATGCAGGTAAAACTCAGGTTGCTCTCTTTGGTAGTCGTCAGTTTTTTGTGCTTAATCATGTTGGTGTAATAAAGTATTGAATAAATAAATAAATATGTCTCCAAGCCCAGATATCAATGGACACTCGCCATTTTTTGATCTTAATTGCTTGGTGACTTATATTTTTAATTTATTTATTAGATTTACATCAGTATAAGCTTATTTAAAATAATAATCAGTAGGTTGGCAGTTCTCCGAAACACACAAATTTCAATTTTCTTGTGTTTACTCATTAATAGTAAATTATTTTAGGAAAATGAATGTCATATTAAATATTTAACTAAATAATAAACAAGTAGTTTAGACAAGTTTAATAATGTAGTGTATACAAAAATATATTTTTAGAAGAAACCTTTAAAACATTGAATATTTAACGTGGAGATTTGGTGTATTCGTACCTAATTTCTTTTCAAAAATATTCGTAATCAAACTATATAACTATTTTTTGCTATTTTCAATGAAATAAATACATAAAGTTTTTAATAATAAAACGTGCTTATAAAAAATGTTTATAAAAATAAGGTCCCCTCCTATATATATCCTGACATATTCCTAAAATAATAAGAGGTAGTAGTATCGAACATATATCACATGTGGACGGCAGTTACAAGTAATAATATTTACGATCTTTTCATTAACTAAATAATTATCGGAACAGTCGAGGTTATGTGACGGAGCACGAGTAGTGTTCCGTCCCATACTCAAGCCAAGACTGACTGTACACCTTTTACCTTTTTCGATTGAGCAGTATGCTGTTGGCCCTACTGGCCTCTACAGCGTCACCGGGCTTTGGGAGGCCGAGCTAAAAGAGCTCTGACCTTGGCTTGGTTACCGTGGAAGGCACCAACAAATGAGAACACAGTGTCGCAAGGGCGTCTCCTTTGAGACTCGGACCACGACTTGCGTACACCGTTTGTAGTGGAGGACTTTGCTTCACTCGGTCCGAGCTAGGCCTACTGGGTAGGGCTCTTGATGCCCTTTTGGATTTCTTCTCGATGCCCTTTGGTTAATTGCGGGCACCTCTCGCGCCGAGGCGCGATTGGGCCACAGAAAAACTGGGACCTCGTCTCCACCGGCGGGGACGGTGTGTGTAGCGTGTGTGGTTGCGGTTGTGTGTAGCCCTACCTACGTATTTTGGATCGTTTGCTTTAGTGATGGGGTTAGTATATCCCGGGGTCTACGGAGATCCCACGGGCGACGTTTGGCGTATGTGCACGCATTTACCACCAGAGGGTTCGGGTGGGATTCGGCTTTGTCGAAGTAACTACTGGAGAGTTTACGACAGTGCTCTTTAACAGAGTCTAATTTGATGTCTCTATGGAGATCTGAGTTGCGCATGTACCAAGGCGCACCGGTGGCGGTGCGTAGGAAGCGGTTTTGAATTATTTGTAGTTTCCTAAGGTCAGTCTGTGCGAACACAACACTGGTGTAGGAGAAAATGGATCTGACGCACGTTTTATAAAGGCGGACGTTATTTTTTAAGGAGACTTTACTTTTAGCGCAAATTAGTGGGTACAAGCGGCCTAGGACAAACGCCGCTTTGCGGCGGACGTCAGTTATGTGCTTGGTGAAGGACAGTTTGCTGTCGATAGTGACACCTAGATATTTGGCCTCTTTGGCCTCCGGGATTATTTTGCCTAACAGGCGGACATAAGGCATGTCGTCTGTTCTGCGAATAGGGAAGTAAACACAGGTACTTTTTTCGGGAATGACCATAATGCTCCATTTAGTTAGCCATTTACCTATGTGGTTCATGAATTTCTGTAGGCGGTTGGCTATGCAGACTGAAACGCGGCCGGACGTGTAGACGGCGGTATCGTCTGCGAATAGGGCTAGATTTGTGCCTCGGGTTTTTGGGATGTCGTGAGTGCACAGGTTGTACAGAAGCGGGGAGCCTTGTGGGACTCCGGCTCTAACCGGCCGACTGGATGATAGGGTTCCTTCGACCCTGTAGCGAAAAGAGCGGTTTGATAAATAGTCTCGTATGATGTGCACGAGTCTGTCTGGTACGCCAGCCTTTAATAGCTTGAAGATCAAACCATTGTGCCAGACTTTATCAAAAGCTTTTGCTATGTCGAGGAAGATTGCCGCCGAGGGCATCAGTTTGGCTCGGGACAGCAGGAATTCCGTGAGGCGGTGTACCTGATGTATGCTAGAGTGTTTGGCTCTGAAGCCGAATTGCTCATGAGGGATGATTTCTTTGGCCGCAACGGCGGCTTGAAGACGTGTAAGGAGAATACGTTCGTATATCTTGCCCATTGTGCTGAGAAGGCTTATGGGGCGATAACTGGAAGGCGATGTGCGAGGTTTGTTAGGCTTGTGAATTCCTATAACAATTGCCTCTTTCCACTGATCTGGGAATGAGCACTCTTTTAGGAATGTATTGAAAATAGCTACGAGCAGCGCTAGAAGGTGCACGAGAAGGATTTTCAGGATCTTGTTCGTGACGCGATCGGATCCTGGGGCTTTCTTTGGCTTAAGGCCCTTTATAATGTCTTGGACTTCGTCAATGGAGGTTGGTCGGATATGTTCGCCCACTGGTGGTAACGGTGCCCATGTTTCAACCTGTGTGTCCACCGCGGCGACGTGGGTTGGATCACACAGTTGTTCCGAAAGGGAGCATTGACTTTCTAGGTTATCCGCTAGGCATTCGGCCTTTTCTAGGTCGTCTGAGGCTAGTGTTCCGTCCGGACGGATTAACGGCGGTAATTCGACTACGGTGTCGTTTTTAAATGACTTGGTTAATTGCCAAAACGCTACCTGCGGTGGAGTAAGCGCTGATAGTTTGTGATCCCAATTTTCGTTTTGAGGTTCTCGTACCGGGCTCGAATCTGTCTTTGGAGCTCCCAGAGTTTTCTACGGTTTGCCGGCGACGGAAATGAGTCGTGCGCCCTAGGAGCAATGTTTTTAGCAATGATCAGATCCCGCGGGATTTTTAAATATCCTTCGGGATTTAACGTTATTCCCCTAGAACACTCATCGAGGGTGTTTCCCAGTCTGTCAGTAAGTTGGTTAATTTCTGCCTCAGCTACTTCCACCGAGTCGAATTTGTCAGGTATGTCGTCTGTGGGGTCCGTGTCGGGATTGCCTAGGCGTTCCGCGAACTTGGACCAGTCAGTTTGGAGTGGGCTGAAGGCCGGTCGGGTGCGCTGGACGGGAACGCATCGAAGCCTTATGCGTCCTGCCGCCCTGTCCGCTGGTCCTGCGTGGGGCCCTGGAACATCCGCGGTAATTTGCAGGGTGTCCCTGGGTCTCACACAGGACGCAGCTGGGAGGTACAATGGTTGCGTGATCGTCGTCCATTTCACGCACCTCGGCTTGGCATGACAATTTTTGGCTGAATGCCCATAGAGTTGGCAGCGGTGACACTGCCCGGGAATGCCACGTGACCATGGCTTATCAAATTTAATGCCTGTTAAGAATTGCTAGGACCATGTCGTAGCTTTTTTTGGTATATTGGTTAAACATGCGGTGAACCGCTTTAATAGGGAGAGCTTGGGATTCTAAGTCCCGGAAAATGGTATCCGTCTCAATTTCTTTTGGAATGCCTTTGAGGACTACGTGTAGTGTGCGGTCGTCCTCCAAGGCGTAGGTGTGGAAACCTACTTTGGTATTTCTTAAGTGGGCCGTAAGGGCTCTGTGGTCTTTGGGTGTAATCACCTGAACTCTTATGACTCTTTGCCTTTCGCTTGGCAGCTTTAGTTTGGACGGTCTCGAAACCGTCCTTTTCCTCCTCCTCCTGTGTTGAGGATTCGGACGTCTGCGATTCCTCCGTCGACTCGGACTCGGACTCGGTTTCCGGGTCTTTTTCGGAAGCCGCGTCCTCTTCCGAGTCGGCGTCGGCCTCCTAGGGCTGGGCCTCCATATCCTCTAAAAGCACCGGCGATTGAGCTATCTTCTCGTTTTTGACATATTCGGACAATTTCGCAAGACAATCTGCGGGCATGTGTTGGGCGGCGTACGCCAACAACTGCTCTGCCTCTACGCGGCCCATTTTGACGACTAACTTGACCCCCCGCCGAGGCGAGGGGTGTGTGCCTACTGTGACCTAAATGTCTCGGCCTTGTGGGGCCGGGGTGAGTCCCTAATCTTAGCTAACACTGTGTAAAGTACTCACGTGGGTGTGATCCCTGGAATTTCCTATGGACACTAACACGTTGCACTACACTCACTACACTTCACAAAACGACGGAGATAGCCGCTTACGACACAACGTCGCTGCGGCCCGTTGCGGACTTGAGGTCCGGTCCTCTTCGTCTTCTTGCTTCCTGTAGATATGCGTGGGAGCGTGTATTTGTCTTTCTTTTAATTTTTTTAAAATTATAATTGCGTTTCCGAGCGGACATGGAGACGTCCGTGCGGTACCGCGATCGAAACGAGAGTGCTCTCTTGACTGTACAACGCCCGTCCGGCCCTTTATACCATCGCGCAATAAACACGTTTCGTCGACCGACACAATTCCACTGCTTTTATAGTTATTCCTCCTCCTCGCTGTGCGTTCTCTATCGCATTTATCATGGGGGAGTGTTCAAAGAACTGTTTGACCTGTTACCTGCCGCCGAATTTTCTAACCGCACAGTACGCCATAATCTGAAATATCATCCACACCACCTGGATACGTGGCAATCAAATACTGTGCGGTTTCGTAGGAACTTCCTTCCACGCACCACGGAACTGTGGAATGGCCTACCCACGGCACTGTTTCCAGGTCAATATGACATGGGTACCTTCAAAAAGCGCGTCTATCTCCACCTTGAAGGCCGGCACCTGTAGCTCGTAGGCGGCGGTAATCACTTACCACCAGGTGACCCGAACGCTCGTTTGCTTTGTCCTTTTCCAAAAAAAAAATTATTTTGTTTATAAAGTGTCAGTTTGGTAAATATCATATTTATGATACCGTAAATGGGGTGAATAGAAATATTTTTAGATTAGCTTAGCTTTAAATATGAAGACAATCTTTATTTTTGATTTTTATATTCGTTTTTTTCGCTTGTACATGTACAATGTACAATTTTATAAAATTTGTAAATATTCATATAAAATTTAATCATTGCATTTAATATATTATTAACATTAACTTAAAAGTTCCATAGACATCATTCAATAATATTATTTAAATATTTTTTTTTACTTAAATAAAATTACACATTGCACATGTGCAATGTTATAACATTTTAAAATATAATTATAAAAATCATTTAATTATCGATGAATCGATAAATTTAAATCATAATTATTAACTAATAAATTCTATAGACATCGTTCAATTATATTAATTATATCCAAAAATTCATAGATACTTTTTACTTAATATACTATATTAAGCTCTATCCATCCATATAAAATATCCTTTTTTTAAACTTGCTTAACTTTAATCCCATGTCTTCGTGAATAGTGTACAGTGATAGAAATTGCTAACTATAACGCACAATATGTATGGCTCAACAGCCCAACTCAAATCTCAACATATTCAAATATTTCCAAAGACCAAACTCTTAAAATTAAATAAATAAATAGTATTTTCACAACAATCATTAAAGGTTCGTATGGAAAACCTTATATCTGTTGCTACTACTATTTTTATGATGTAGCAACATTGCACCAAAAGGTCAAAGGTTAAGCTACCTGCAGTACACTGGAGACGACCAATGTTGGACCCAATTTTAGATATAACTATTTGTGCATCGGATGTTCTTGATGAACATGCGCAATGCAGCTCTATATGCAAATATTGATCTATCACCCCGGACAAGCTTAACGACACCGGACCTAACTACACTGCTGTTGCTACTGGGAAAACTTTATGGAACTTCTCGTAACGGTTTCATATTTAAATTTAATGTTGTTTTTTTAGTATCTCTAGCATTTCGTGAGAAAGGCAGAGAGAGCCTAGTGTTAAAACACATGAACACTTTCCACCAATTTTAGATAAATAGAACTAGTTAATTTTTAGTTTAATGTGATAAATTAGTTCTCAGAACGAATGAAATAACAATTGTTTGATTGTAACCATAATGTTTACTTATATATTACATTTATAATTTTGATGTCATAATAATTGTATCTCCCAAAACACCATTCTAATTGGCTCGTAATAGTCCTTACTAATTAAACTATATTTTTAAATTACTAATAATAATAACATATATATTTAAATTGATTTCAGTAAATAATAACATTTACTATTTCTGGGCACAATAAATAGATTATTTGTGGAAATTTCTGATTTACGGTAAACGTTTTATAAAGCTAATATTTCTTTTTAAATATAATAATAATAAAATAATGTCTGCAAAATGGCAACTTCGTCAAAGTTATCAAACGACGGCTGGCGCGTCGCCGCTTTCAGTTATCGATCGCGGCTCGATTGCGCGAGGTCCTGAACGGGCGCGTGCCGCGCACTGGCACCGTATTAATATTTAATATACGCCTATTGCCTCACGCCCGTAACACCCATTCTAGTCGGAAATTTACACGAGTGATGACCTGTGCGTTGGTAATTTACCGTTTTTAAACAATGGCGCTCTCAAGAATTAAATGTTTACTATGTGCCATAGTCCTATGCTTCGCCGGTGTCTTTATGTGCCCGTTTGATAAGAAGTTTAATGACTTCGAGGTGCCTACGGTGACTATCGCGGCTTTGGTGCGGAACAAAGAATACGTGCTGCCCTACTTCCTGGCCGGTATTTACAACTTGGACTACCCGAAGGATAGAATTACGATTTGGTAGGTTATACATTTTTTTGTCATTAAGAGGTCGATGTGATTGAACTATATACGTAGGTCGGTCATAAACGTAGCGGCGACCGCTGGCACACGATAAAACAGGTAGTGTTTTTGTTTTATATTTAGTAAGTTACAAGCCAACCTGACCTATATGCTTTATTGATATTAAAGTATTTATTAAAAATATTTTTAGTAAAGAACAGAAAATAAAAATGTAATATACATTTTTATTTTTATTTAATTTAAAAAACATTGTTTGAAAAAATATTTCAATATCTATTCATATCGGAAGCCATGTTGTATTAACATATTGATCCAAGGTTGTGGTTCTGCATAGAACCCAACAACCGCCAAACAAGTTAGCTGATCCAACTGACCAACATTGGAAGATGTTTATCAGTTGGATGGTGAACACAAGATGACCAAGCTTGGGTCAAATATACCAATATTTCACTGAAATATGTATGTAAGCTGCCATTTTGTAATCCTTAATTATTGATCTACCTAGGTGTCCTAGGTATAGACTATAAAGCTTATGCTTATTTGATGCTAGGTGTGGCCAACTAGGTGTGGTACTATATTGGCTATCAGGGACCAACATTGAACTGACTGAGCTACACCTTGGCCCAAGAGGACTGATTTCATTTCCAATATTAAAGTAAAAATATCTACAGCAAAGTGTTACAAATTAAAAAGTTAAATAATGGAACTTTATTAACTTTAACACTACTTTTGAAAAACCTATCAAGCTCAGACATTTAAATGTTAAACTACAATTTTATTTTCTTGTATAAATAAACTAAATGTGAACCCTAAATAGACATGAACAACAAAACTTGAAAATAAAAAACAAATTTCTGAAATATTATTCATTTTTAACATAAACCAAAGTAACTTAAATTTAAAATAGATTAAAATAGATTTAAAGAGAAGAGGAAAATAATATTTTTTGATTACCAGATAATTATTAAAGGTCACGTTTAGATAAGAGTTCATTTGCTAGTCACATTTCATAACATATTTTATTATTAAAATTTTGATGGAGTCTATTAAAATATTCATTCTTGTAGTGTTTCATACCTAGGTGTGTTAACCCTTAATTGGAAACTGAAAAACATTTTACAACCACTTCATTAATACTAATTTTAACAATAAATAGTATTATCTCTTAAAACACAAAAAAATTAGAATAATAATAAAAAAAAAGATTTTATTTTTTCTTTTAAGACCTGAGAAACTTTATTCTTCATTTTCTGTATATTTCAAAGACATTATTTAACTTTTTTATTATTTTTAGAAATTAAACTCACAACCATTGTTACCACCAAATGCTTAAAATGAAATTTAATTAATTATAACTAATTATGGAAATAATACTTTCCTTACAGGTTTTACTCAGATTACAATTCAGATAGAAGTATAGAAATTTTAAAAATATGGAAAAGCAATGTTGAATCAGAATACACTGATTTCCATCTCCATGCTAATGAATCTACACCACAGTTCCACAAAGACGAACCCAATGCAACAAGTTGGACGCCAAGTAGATTCAAACATGTCATGAAATTAAGACAAAAAGCATTAAATTTCGCAAGGAAGTCTGGTTCTGATTATATATTAGTAAGTGTATATTTTTAAATTAGGACATTGGCATCAGACATTTGGACAATTAAGTATTATGTTATAAATGTTTATTACAGATGGTGGACGCAGACGTCGCGCTCATAGACCGATTGACACTCAAATCACTGATAGTGCGCGAGGAGTTGGTCACCGCTCCCATGTTGACGTCAGATGGCTTATATTCAAACTTTTGGTAAGATGATTTAGAATTTAGATAAAAGATTCTAAATAAAAGACCTAATTTATTTGTACTATTTTACAACCCAACTTTATAAACCTCAGGCATGGCATGAGCCGCGACTTCTCGTATTTGCGGACATCAGACTACACCAACATTCTGAGCCATACACACAAGGGGTGCCATGAAGTTCCGATGATTCATTCAGCGGTACTTATAGATTTAAAACCAGAGATTTCAAATGACTTGACGTACGTTGATAATGGAGAGATAAGCTACGACGGACCTGATGATGATACGTTGGTGTTTTGTGTGAGCGCGCATGATGCAGGCGGGTGCACTCTCATTTAATGACTAAAATTACACATTTATTTAATTCATATATTAGGTGTAAAGATTGGAGTTTCCAGATGTCAAAAGAAACTTCTCTTTATGAATAACCATTTAACACTGAGCTTAATTAGTAAAGATACATGATTTATTAGCATACAAACACATAAACGAGTATACATACACTTCAATTTCTTAATTTAAACATTTCTTTTGCAGAAATTGCATTCTAACATTCCAACAACATATTGATCGCATCATATATAAATTAATATTAAGTAAAATATTTGTTTTACAGGAGCAGAATTAAAAGTATGTAATGACCGACTCTATGGTTTCATCACTGTCCCTTCAGAGAACTCTACACCAGAAAATGAAAGAAAAAAACTAACAAATATGAAACTTAAGGCGCTGAGTAAAGGCTTGATACTGCCTATTTTCCCTACACTAAATAAATATGTCTCCTATCCTTTGAAATCTAAGTTTGGTATGTCTAAGATATTCATGATAAACCTCGATAGAAGGAAAGATAGGAGGGAATTGATGATAGAGAGCTTTAAGGAACTTGGCATGGAAGTTACTGTGTTTGAAGCGGTTGATGGGAAGTAAGTACACCTGATTAGACTAGTCTAAACTAGTCTTGACTACTCTATATATTTGCCAAAATATTTGTTGTACTCAATTTATTTTTATTTATTACTGTGTGCTGTACCCTGCATCTATTGCTATGCCAAAAACTAAAACTAATTTGATGAAAATACATAACGCAAATATTCAATCATTTTCAGAAATTTTATTGGGAAACTTCCATTGCCTCATGCACAACAACTTTGCTAAACATCATCATATGATCAAATGCACACTTAACGATTCTATAAACAACATTAACATTAATTTGTGTATATAAAAATTTCAATAGTGAAGTAGTCTTCAGTGTAATTGTTTTTTTTTCTTTCATATTCCATTTTTTTAAGGAAATTGGCCAAGAAAGATCTAGATGATATGGGTATAGAATTAATGAAAAATTACGAGGATCCATATCATAGAAGGTACACATGTTTATATATCTATCAGCTTCACACAGTATCCCGCACACAGCAGGATAGGCAGAGGGAACCTAGTGTAAGACACTCCGTTCCCCACTTTCTGCCGAATACTGGAGGCATTGCGTGTCAAGTGGCAGAACTCAACGCTGCGATTTGCCCTGACACCAGAGTGAAGAAATGGAAATATAAATTTAAGTAAATATTTCATCTCCTCGAGTGGTATCGAACCCAAAACCAGTCGGTTTTACAGTCACACCTTGTGCTGCTACGCCACGACTGGCCTCAATATGTTGATATATTTAAGTCTCATTTTATTTGAAATTAATTAATAAATTAATATATTTTTTCATTCTACAGACCAATGAAGGCTGGTGAAATTGGATGTTTCTTAAGTCACTATAACATATGGAAAGAGGTAATATTAATTAATTTTATATACATTCATTCTTAATTTCTATATATTTCAGATTTCATGCAAAATAATTTCAGATAATCCACAATGAATACAAAATGACAATAATAATGGAGGACGATATCCACTTTGTCTCTTATTTCAAAGAAAAACTGGCTCGTGTTATAGAAGAAATAAAAAATTTCCACTATGACCTAGTGTAAGTATAATATCCTATAACCAAAAATATAGTATTCCATTCCTTTGTTATTAACAAATTAAATAAATGTTTTTGTTGTAGGTATTTGGGAAGGAAGATATTAGTGGAAGGGGAGACCAAAGTGACCAGTCACACTGTGAAACCTCTCTATTCGTATTGGACCCTCGGTTATGTCTTGACTCTACATGGTGCTGAAAAACTATTAATGGCAAATCCTCTAAAGAATTTGCTTCCAGTTGATGAGTTTCTACCAATAATGTTCAACGCTCACCCCAAGTATGTAACAAGTGATAATAAACATGAAGAATCACACGAGAAAGAACCAAAGAAAATTATTTTTATTAGAATTTGTATGTATTCAGCCATCGCGGTTGCTGCCTACATGGTCATGCATGATATTGACTTCTTTTAAATTGGTTTAATAGTTATTTAGCTTACGTGTTTTAATTATATTTATTTTATTTTTATTTAAAAAATATTTAATTTTTTTTTTTCCATAATTTCTTTTTTTTATTACTCTATGTCAAATGTCACTTTGGCACTGGGCTCTTTAGTTCTTATTTTTTAAACAACTTCTTTGTTTCATTACTCTTTATCAAATGTCACTTTGACATATGGCTGTCAATATTTTTGTTTTTGTTTATTTTTGTTTTTATTTTGATTTCAGCGTAACGTGGCAAAATCATTACCCCATACGGGATTTAAAAGCGTTGTCCGCCCATCCCCTTCTAATGAACCCCACTCATTATACGGGAATGGACGGTTATATTAGTGACACTGAGGACTCTCACATAATGGATAGCGATAAAAATATAATAAATAACACATGATTCATCAATATTGACACTAGAAATATATTAAATTGTAACTTATTACATAACTTTTTGAATTTAGTGTCTATATTTGGAGTCGATTGTGAAATTGATTTGTATGTACATTTTATAAAAAGAAAAATTAAAAAAATATCTTCTTACTATTTAATAGGACTATTAATAATTACCATAAAATTATATTTATTCAAGCTCAAGTTAAATGAATAAATGATGTTAGGTAGGAGGACACATACCTCTAGTTATTTAACATTAGTATTTAGTTAGTATATATAGCTTCACCCAATGGGTAACATGACATTAACATTAACAACTTAAATACCAATAGTTAAATGTAAATCTTTTAAGGTCTAATTAAACCAAAAAATTATAATTCTGTAGTGTTGTACGTATAATATATAGATAATATTTTAGATATAAATACTCTCTCGTAATGAGGTGTTGCCCACATTTTGTAAAAAATTGTAGTGATGTAAATAAAGTAACTCTAAATAATCTTATATTAATTAAGTCTTTTCTTGAAATCAGAACATACAGATTTCTAGACTTAAACAATCTTAGTATATAATACTTAACAATCTCTTAAATATAATCCTCTTTCTCAAAATGAGAAAGTGTTTCCGACAATTTTGGTAAAAATCGTAGTGTGTACATAAAGTAATTTTAAATAATGTCATAAGAATATTTTTCTCAAACCATCAATAATTGGTGAGGAATTTTAGTAATATATATAATGTTTAAATGTAACTTTCCTTCTCAAAATGAGATTTTCTATACTAATTTATTATTTGTATCTATTTACTCAAAATACTTACATATATGTAATGTATAGACTAAATGAAACCCGAATTTAGTGGATTCAAATCCTTACAAGGGTTTTCGGTCAATGACTCTCAAGTCCCTTGGATCTATTAGAAATTACTGTTTTTGATATATTTTTTATTTACTCATTCTATTGACTGACATTATCATATTTATATGTATAGTTTTATTAAAGTTATATTTTGTAACAATATATTTACAAATCTGCATTTAAATTAGTTTGTAAGTAGTTTGAGTGTATCGCGGTTGTACTTACTCAGTAGGTAATGATTGAGTTTATATTTTATAAAATCGATTTTTGTTGCAATTATAACCAAAAGCTTGTCAAATTAGTGCCATTTTTGATATTATAAATGTAATGAGATAGCAAACAATGCTGTGTAAATGTGCCCATAAATGTTCCATGTGTAGTGAATAAAGAGTGAAAAACTCAACTTATTAGTTTTTTATTTCTAAGGCCCTCATCAAAACAAAGAAAAAAGAAAAACCGGATAAGCGCAAATCAGGCTCGCCCACCGAGGGTTCCGTACAAAAATTGGAGATCTCGAGCTTTTTTTGAAATTCAGGCTTAGCTTAGCCAGAGCCCTTTCATCTGATACCTCACTTGAACTAGCGGCTTTAATACCAAATCTTGCCACTATTTTATTTTATTTAACCATATGTGTATAGTTTTCTTGATCTTATAAAGGTTCCTTTTTTTCCTTAAAAAGTACGGAACCCTAAAAATCCTTTAAAACTTCAAAGAAAAAGTTAGTTAAAGGAAGTATGAAAAACTGAAATTTGGACTTAAAATTTAGTTCTAATAAAGTGAGAGCTTGAATGTCTAACAATAAAAATGTCAGCCAATATGAATTGTAAACAATAATCTTACTTATATGTAATTGTTAATTTCCATATGTATTAGTAACTAGAATTGTATATTGTAAAATGCTTTTGTTCAAACTTATTTCTTTCATTTTCTTTCCCTCGCTGAGCGAAATAATACTAATTTTACTCACTAAAAGCGTTACTGAGTTACTGACAAATATTGTGATTTAACCCCATTCTAAATAGTATTTTAGTCTCGCGTCGCGATGTTGTATACTTGGATACATTACTTACTGCAAAGTTGTCGGGTTGTTTCGAAGCTAGCGTTGCGATTTGACATTTGCGGCTAAATTGTGATTTCATTTCGTAGAACAGCGAAATAATATCTCATTTTACTTACCGACTATACGTACTTTAGAGAAAGAAACATGAATCTTGTAACAGCGTATCAACGAGAACCCGCTACTCTACACCGGACACCGACATTTACTGCCCGCTTACTACCTGTAATACTTTTATTATGATGCGTTTGCCAATAGATTTATTACATAACTAGCGACCCGCTCGCGGCTTCGCCCGCTTAAACCACAGAATTATTTAATTAACACACTGAATTATGTTAGTGTTTTGACATACCTATAATGTATGTTTGCAACGCAATGAAGATTTTTTATG
>DWMY01000556.1:0-22968 GCA_018249775.1 Heliconius hecalesia formosus | reverse complement strand
TGACGAACGTAATAAAAACAATACTAAGCTTTTACATTCAAAACAGCGCAACCATTGCCTTGTTTAGCGTATAAGTATCAAACTGGCTGATTGGCCCCAAACATAAACAAATTTGTAGAAATTCCCCACGTAGAAGTCTCAAATGACTATTTGGCCCTTGTACGTTTAAATGAGTGCTACATAGGCCGTTATATTCTAACAAAAAGTCCTGTTTCTACTCAGAAATTTCAATTTTTTAATAGCTGACCTGATAAATTATATCGATAGAATGCGTTTGGCATAAAAAAGTGAAAATTGCCAAATTGTTAGTTATATTACAACAATAATTTTATTATTTATTTTGTTTGAAAAAATCACTTTCATTTTTGGGGAAAAAAATGTTTTAATTGTATTAGGCTTTTATAGAGTAGTTACAGCTGTGGTTTTCTTGTAAAGTGGTGCTGACACTTCCAACCAGTATAGTACAAATTATTTTTAACCCTATATCATATTTATTTTCATAGGTAAGAGAAGATATTTCACATGTTTTTAAAATAATTCAACAAAAACTTACTTAGAACAAAATTACATTAATATATTTTTTAACTGAAATACATTGTATAAGTTACATGTTAAATCTCGTTTTTACAAAAGCTATATAAAATAATAATTGGCGAAACTAAAGAATATGGAGTATGTTATTTTTTTATGTTATATTATCCTAAAAACAATTGCAAAAGCACCTTGGTATATAACCAATAATGAAATCCACGAGCACCTCGGAATGAGAACAATTAAGGAGGAAATTCGGAGTCTGGCAGCTAAGTACAAAGAGAGGCTGATTCATCACCCCAATGAACTTGCTCGCCAACTCACCATGGACCGTTATGTGAAACGATTAAAACGACACCATATCCTAGAGCTAGAAACCCGCCATTAGCTCTGGGCAGCATATGAGTTGATGCATCCGATGGGATGCCACTCGGCACGACAGCATCACAGAACAAATTCGCTCATAGTCACAAGACTGATTGCAAATATACTCAAAGAAAAAAATATATATATATATATATATAATCCTGTGGTTGCGGTCAGTACAAACTGTTTTAATCCAATTGTTGGTAATTTAGAATGCAACCTTATTTGTTAAATTGGTACAATTAAACTTGTAATTTTAGGTTGGCCATATTTTTGTTACTTGCCTCATTTTTGCGCTGCTAAAACTATTGTGGAATTTATCTTAATACACGTGCAAATATTTATCATATCTAAGCAGTAACATTTAATAGTCCACCTCAGGAACGCGCTGACCACAGCGCGTTCAGCACCGACTGCCCAGTCAGGCGCAAATGGGATGCGCTAGCCCGGGCCAGCATAGCCTATTGCTGAGGACGCGTCTCTCCCCTCCATACTCGCCGAGTACACCTCTAGTCGGAGAAAACTGCAGCCCAAAGAAACCGAGCGTCGTCAGACTTTAAATGGCGGAATGCAAAGTTATTTGGATCCGCCATTTACATGTCGCAATGGTCTGAGGGTAATAAGCAGCCTAGCCTCGAAGAGACCCGCGACCCAGTGCTCAAAAAGATCCATCGCAGACTCCCTCTGCGATCGAATGAAGATATTACAAACAAGGTTCGTAAAGAAACGCGTTGTAATAGCTTCCTCGGACGCAGAGGGAGCCAGCGATGAGAAAAAATGCCACCCAGAGACACAGGTGCTGAAACCAGACTGTCTTTCCGTCAGTCCGATAAATTTTCGTCGGTCCTCAAGCCAAATTCGAGCTTTGTTGTGGTCGTGTTATTTTAAAAAATTAAAAGTAGCAGCCTCAGTCGTTACAGTAGAAATGTAAACGTAAAAATAAATTCAAATATTAAAGGTCACATATTGTTGTTTATTTTTTAAAAGATTTTAGTTAATTTAGACAAAGTAATTTTTAGAGTTCAAATATTGGCCTAGTGCCACCTCCTCCAATTTTTTAAGTAGTGTAAAAAAGTAAAAACATAGATGCACAGTCTCTGATCACGTCAGAGGGACGGATCAAAAAAAAAAAATAGTCCACCTCAGTAACGCAAATAAATCTTTCATACGAAAATATAGTTTAATATTAAAAATAGTTCTGTAGCTCAGTGATAAAATATTCTGTTCCTTATTTTCTGCCGAATTCTAGTTTGGACACTTAACAAGTACTTTGATGCTATATGGTAACCAGGGTTTGATGATGGAGCTGGAAGATAGCCATAGTAATTACATAATTAAACGACACAGCCCCATCGAATTTGAGCTCGTTTGAATTCTTCTTGCCGAGTACTTTGATACTTTATGGTAACCAGGGTCTGATGATGGAGCTGCAAGGTGGCCATAGGAACTCCGTTACTCCGGAGTTTTGGCTCGTTTGATCCGATCGAAAATGTTTGAATTAAAAATAATAAAAAGTTATAAATAAAATTAAAGAAAAAAAACCCTTTTTTAAAAACAAGCTTTTATTATTTGTTAATAAAATGAACTAAAAATTTTAAAAAAAAATTAACTATAACAAGAAATATAACACTTCAAAAATAATAAAAGTATGTTACATTTTGATGGTATATATAATAATATTCAGCATCGTCTCCTCTCGCTATCAAATTCTGTACGTAATGTATCTGTGTATCTAAATTGATTCAATTAGTTTATCTGTTACGCGTCGTGATAACGGAATCATTAGTTCCACTTTTGCGACAAAGAGTTTAAGATTTTTAATGTAAGCAATGTAGCTAAATATTATCACATGTATGTATATAATGTGGTGCATTTGCTGAAATGTAAATAAAACTATAAGCTAGGAACCAAGAATGTAATAACTTAACTGAACAAAAATATTTAAACAATCTTACATTCATTTAATTTCCTTCTATAATTTAAAAAAACTAAAATACCAATATTTACCATAAGTGGAGCATTTAGAATACTCAAACAGATTAATAGGGTATAAAAAGGATCATTGATTAAAGAGTGACTGAAGTGTGAAGTAAACATGAGTGCTCATATGTTCTTCTTCCTAACCGCCGTAGTTACAGTGGCATTAGCATCTTTGCCTCAAGAGTCGGACCTTAATTCTAAGTTTGAGGAATTTATTAAAGATCATGATAAGGAATATGAAAATGAAATTGAAAAGGCAATGAGATTTGGGATGTTTCTTAAGAATTTGGATATCATTGACTACCAAAATAAACTTAGTGAGAAAGCAACATATGGTAAGTTTGTATTATAATATACATAATAATCTATGATAATAAATTAATTATTAATTTTATATTATATATTAATTATATTATAATAATTTTATTATAGGAATAACACAATTCGCTGATTTATCTGACGAAGAATTTATTATGAGGCATAGTGGGTACAGACCACCTAGTGATGACAGCGATTGTAAAGTGGTGACAGATGTTGATAATAGCACAACTGATAAGGAATTCGATTGGCGAAAGAAAGGAGTGGTTTCGCCAGTAAAGGATCAAGGACGTTGCAAATCGTGTTGGGCATTTAGTGCAATTGGTAGGTATAATTTGTACTCTATGCTGTAAGTTGGTTTATGAGCTATTAAAAAATGAGTGCTTAACCATTTATTTTTTTTTTATATGCTGTAAAAATTTTCAAATTATTTAATTTATAGGAAACATGGAAGGTGTTAATGCCATAAAAACTGGCAAGTTAGTAGAACTTTCGTCACAACAATTAGTAGACTGCGACATGACATCAAAAGGATGCAAGGGAGGGCTTATGAAATGGTCTTTGTCGTAAGATATTTGTATATTATATTTAAAGTTTAATGCACACAACGGCACAATATAAAAGTCATATCTCAAATATTATGCTTTTCTTCTCTGTTTATTATTCTTTGATAGGTTGAATCAGCATTAACTTCGCTTCTTTCGGCTTAAAAAAAACCGAAGGCTTTGTATTATTTTAAATTTATATTATTTTAAATGAAACTGTTTTAACCGGATTAATCGCGTATATTTGGTATAATATATTTTTGGAAAATAGACTGACCACGGACTACTGTCTACCCGTGACCACGGACTACTCCAAAGTGTTCGAAACGGGAATAGTTTCATTTATAATGTGTAATATTCGTGAAAATCAAACAACCATTTCCCAATTCTGGTAATCAAAAGCCTGTCACTGAGTTGCGGGAGAAGCGGGGGATGGAGTATCTTCACACTAGGTTACCTTTGTCTACGATAGATAGTCTTCCCTTCTATCTACTTAAAAAGTTGAACAAAGAATTTTTTCAGGTACCTAAAACACAAAGGATCTGAATCCGATGCTGACTATCCATATACGGCACGTGTTGGAAAATGTAAATACAATGAGTCTAAAGTCGTTGTAACACCAAAAGATTGTCATATACTTTCAGTTGGAGAAGATGCCTATGCCCAAAAACTGCGGCAAATAGGCCCACTCTCTATAGGTGAATTAAATCAAGTTACTCAACCGAAATATAATTACCAAGTGCTTCGTAACTTAATTCTTATCATTTTTTACTTTCTCACTTCTTTTGTTTTTTATATCTCTTGTTATTAATACAGATATTTGTATTCACCATATTTGAAAGTGAAGACATATAATAATATACGAGTATTTTATATTATACAAGCATGCTTTTAAAAATCAGTCAAATGAGATTAGCATGCCTAAAAATCGATGCTTTAACTAGTGGTAGCTTATTCTGTTGCTTTTTGGAAAACGGAAAGTATATATTTTTTTTATTTCAGCAATTGATGCCATGCATCTTAAGAATTACAAAAAAGGTATAATAACAAGTAGCGCCTGCCAGTTTACCGCTATTATGCTATATCACGAAGTACTTTTAGTTGGCTATGGAGAAGGTAATTTGAAATATTTAATTAGCCATAAATAACTAAACTACTGTGATTTGTTTATCAGATTCTATACGTATATAACTTTATGACCTACGAAGATATTTGATAATTGGAGGTGGAAAAATTTACAGAACAAACTGTATAAGAATATTCACCGATATTTTTTAAATATTCTAAATATTTCATTTGCTTTGTCTAGAGGATGGCATTAAATACTGGATCATCAAGAACTCATGGAGCAAAAAATTCGGGGAAAATGGATACATTAGGCTGGAAAGAGGTGTCAACTGTCTCAGAGTTGCAGATGCGCCACCAATGACTGCAGTGATATAAATGGATTTTTAAATTGTCGCCTTAGTACCTCTTAAAATAATAAAATTAAAATTTCTGAATTGATGAAACGTTGTTTGTGTACAATATATGAATTGAATGTATTAAATTCATATACGAAATATTATTATTAGAAAAAATATCTAACTAAAATAATAAGCAAACGTAACCGAAGTAAAATATTCATTAAAAAAAACTAAACAAACTAGCTACATTATCAATATAATCAAAGTAAAATAAATATTTAAAAGTATTTAAATTAAATGTGTTGTGCTGTGTAATTTTTGCAAGTGCATTTGGTTACTTACATAATAGTCAAATATAATAAAAAATAATTATATATTTTTTGTCTCTGTCTGCCTGTCTTTCTATTTCCCTGAACTAGAACCAGAACCAGAATGCCCAGAACAACTGAACTGATTTCTATTGGACTTTCAGTGATCGATTTTACTAATTTACCCGGGAAAAATCTTTTTACACGTTTTTCTTGCGCTCGTACATAGGTACTATATGAAATAACTAAACTCCTTTCTACATTAAATTCGATAACTTTTGCGAGCAATATCAAATAAAATCCCAAAAAATTAAAACTACGATTTATTAAATGTATAATAACGGTATAGATAACCTAACTGAAATAACAGACCATTCTTTCCTTAATACTTAAATAATATTATACCGATGCCGCGCAGGGCCGAAACTTACACCACACCAAGAAATTAATGAAAATCTAACTAGTCTACTACTCGAAGGACCAAAGAAAAATATAAATTAATAATAAACAGTAAATAACCATATAAAAATTAATAGTACTTCATCAAGTGGATCTAAGGGGGGATTGCCAGAAAATGCCCTTGGGTATTTTTTCATATACTATTTGCATATTTTTTGTGTATTGCATTTAAAAAAGATGATTTTTCAATTACTTGACAGAAAAAGGTTCTACGTCCGAATCATCTTATCCATATGTTGCGAGCCAATATGGATGTCAATATGACAGTTCTAAAGTTTCTGTCCGCATTAGTAGTTGCTATATATTAAATGTACAAGAAGATCGCCTTTGCAACCTTCTTCCTCCTAGATTTCTCTGGAATGGCCTTCCTCCCTGAGGCTCTGTGCTGAGCCCCCTATTATACTCATGATTTAGATAAATCGGTTTATAGTTTTTGCAATATTATCAATATGCAGATGATATTGTGTTGTATTTTAGTTAAAAAAACATTGACGAAATTGTAAGTAGACTCAATTCTGCTTTATATTATTTAGGTGAATGGCTATCTATGCATGGATTGTCATTGTCGGTCCCTAAAAGTAGTGTGGTCATTTTCAAAAGGATGCCTTTGGCCAAAAACTGCACCAAGTGGGCCCATTTTCTATACGTAAGTTATACGCGTATTTTTTTGCTTTTTTAATTTCCATTTTCATCTCGCATATAACAGGGTAAGCAGAGGGTAACTAATGCGTTGACATTCCGTTTCACCATCACCCAAAATTTTTTGAGAAAGACAGACTTCTTACAAGAGTCTTCATGTAGCAGAGAGAGAGAGAGAGAGAGATAGAGAGAGAGAGAGAGAGAGAGAGTAATCGTGTTACAAGAGCGAAAAACTAAACAATTTAATCTACTGAAATAGAGTCGAACCTCGAACCTGTCACACCTGTCGTGTTTACTGACGATCTTGGAATTTATTTTTTTTATGAAAACAGGTATTGTTGTTAATCAAAACCTTCAAAAATATAACATTTTCATTTCAAATTACAGTCGTTGACGCAACTATTCAATATGTCAAATTACGAAGGTGGTATTATAACTAGTAGCGACTGCCAGGGTACCGAAATTAATCACGCTGTTCTTCTAGTAGGTTTCGGTGAAGGAACTGACTACTTAATACACATAAAAACGTAAGATAAGGCTTATAAGGTAATATTATACTTCATGGATAATAATGTATATGTCGTCGATATATAATTATATTGTCGATATACTTATTTCAATTGCTTTTATTAAGAATGATTTCATTGTAATGTTCTACTATTTTAATAAATTAATAGGATTGCATCCTAAAATAATGCGATTATTATAAGTTAAATTAACTGTCTTTAATTAAGAAATATTAAAATAATTATTAATATTTCTAAATATTAATTTGAATTTAGAAATAAGAGTGAATAAAATACTGTAATAATTAAATTAATACTTGTGTTATAATTCGCCCATGAAGGAGCGAATGTTTTTGGCGATATATAATGGAAGTTGCCTATACGTCTGTATACGACACCTATCGATCACGCCACTAGTAGGCGCGTCATCAATTCTTTTTCATTCTACTCTACAACTTATTTGTTGACGATCGTATTTCACGATTCGTATACACGATTCTCGTGTATGTCTATTATCTTGGCTCTGGTGTGGCTCGGAGCACTACTCGTGCTCCGCCACTGGCTAATCTCGACTATTCGGATAATTTATTATGTAATTAATCAATTATTACTTTAATTATGAATTTGGTTAACACCTATTTATAATCATATTAAGCTGCTGCAATGAAGGCGAGCGTGCGTTACTATTAAGGGGAAGCCTATATCTGTGGTCCTAAATCCCAGGCGCTGTTCCCAGCTTCACATAATTTCAAAAGAGTAGATAACATTATTCATACCTACCATCTACAACTGCTGTTTGTTCGATACGACTACCCTACTTACTGACTGACTGTCTTGTTATTATTTATTTTGCTTACAATTTTAAACCTTCAATATTGCTTTACTTTTGAAATCGTTCGGTTATTTATGCTTTCAGTTATTATTTGAAACTACCTTGCTAAAAGTATTCATGTTAACACATATGTATGAATAGAATCAAAGACCAGGACATGGTGAGAGGAAATTATATGTGATGTATGTTAACATATGTTTTTTTTTTACTTAGAGGGCGGTGTGCATTATTGGATCGTCAAAAATTCATGGGGTGAAAGCTGAGGTGAACAAGGATATTTCAGATTGCAAAGAGGAGTAAACTGTCTTGTCCTCGCTAATAATCCGCCAGTGATCGCTGTTATGTGATATTATTAATTGATGTTTTTTTTCCAATATATTGTTTTTATTTTGCACTTATGGTGCATGCTTAAGCGTAATAATAATAAATCTGTTGAATTTCTCCCGTAGTTTCTTTACTATTATCATTTGTATATTCCGCACTTTGTGGCGTTATGCGTAAAAATATTGACCTTTGACCATAGATTGAAATGTTGACCATATAATTAATAATACAGGGTGGAAGTGTCAGCGCTTCTTTTAAGGGAACAGCATATAGAGTAAAATATTTTAAACCCATACCTAAAGAAATTAATCAAGATACCTCAACAGTTTAGACGTAGGTTTCTTTTGTCATTTCACTATGGATATATGCATTTATCCATACATGCATTTCGTGTGACGCAATTACGCATAGATGTCAATAACGTAAACACATACTACTACAAAAATACTATTAAAACCTTTAGAAATTTGAACTTTGCCGCCAATACCTACGAGTCGATTTCAGAATGAGGCATATGCGACGGTTTCCCTTTGATAGGTTTATGTGCGCGTACGTCGTTCTTGTCAAATGCGTTTTATATTACAACAATAATTTTATTATTTATTTTGTTTGAAAAAATCACTTTTTCATTTTTGGGGAAAAAAAAAATTTAATTGTATTAGGCTTTTATAGAGTAGTTAGAGCTGTGGTTTTCATTTAAAGTGGTACTGACACTTCCAACCTGTATAGTGCAAATTATTTTTTTCCCCAATCCAAATTTATTTTCATAGGTAAGAGAAGATATTTCATATGTTTTTAAAATAATTCAACAAAAACTTACTTAGAACAAAATTACATTAATATATTTTTTAACTGAAATACATTGTATAAGTTACATGTTAAATCTCGTGTTTACAAAAGCTTTATAAAATAATAATTGGCGAAACTAAAGAATATGGAGTATGTTATTTTTTTATGTTATATAATCCTATGGTTGCGGTCAGTACAAACTGATTTCATCCAATTGTTGGTATACTTTTTTTACTTTCCTCATTTTTGCGCCGCTAAAACTATTGTGAAATTTATCTTAATACACGTGCAAATATTTATCATATCTAAGCAGTAACATTTAATAGTCCACCTCAGTAATTCAAACAAATCTTTCATGCGCGAAAATATGCTTTAATATAAAAAATAGTGCTGGAGCTCAGTAATAAAATATTCTGTTCTTTATTTTCTGCCGAATTTTAGTTTGATTCATCTTAACAAGTACTTTGATGCTATATGGTAACCAGGGTTTGATGATGGAGCTGGAAGATAGCCATAGTAATTACATAATTAAACGACACAGCCCCATCGAGTTTGAGCTCCTTTGAATTCTTCTTGCCGAGTACTTTGATACTTTATGGTAACCAGGGTCTGATGATGGAGCTGCAAGGTGGCCATAGAAAGTCCGTTACTCCGGAATTTTGGCTCGTTTGATCCGATCGAAAATGTTTGAATTAAAAATAATAAAAAGTTAAAAATAAAATTAAAGAAAAAAAACCACCACAAAACAAGCTTTTATTATGTGTTAATAAAATGAACTAAAAAGTAAAAAATAAATAAACTATAACAAGAAATATAACACTTCAAAAATAATAAAAGTGTGTTACATTTTGATGGTATATATATAGTTAATAATAATATTCATCATCTTCTTTTCCTCTCGCTATCAAAATATAACACGCTTTTATTATTTATTAAGTGTTATATTACTTATCTAGAGTTAATGTATTTTTAACTTTTTATTTCATTTTATTCACAAATAATAAAAGTTTATTCTTAAAAAAGGTTTTTTTTTCTATAATTTTATTTGAAATCCACCGTAAAATCTAACTTCTAAATTATAATTTGTTATATACAAACAATGCTATAGGGCGGGAAGCCGGATGCAGGCAGCGCAGGACCTACCTATCCTTCTCACTGGCTTACTCGTATATTTAACAATAGACATCGAAAGGCTAATGTGATGATAATGCCGAGGATTCCGTACCAATTTCTTGGTTTAATATAATGTACTTATAATATACACATGATTTGCAATGCCATAATTTTTTTATTTATTCTTTATTGCAAATATTTTTAGAAAAAGACACGAGAATTCTGTACGTAATGTATCTGTGTATCTAAATTGATTCAATTAGTTTATCTGTTACGCGTCGTGATAACGGAATCATTAGTTCCACTTTTGCGACAAAGAGTTTAAGATTTTTAATGTAAGCAATGTAGCTAAATATTATCACATGTAACATATGTATATAATGTGGCGCATTTGCTGAAATGTACATAAAACTATAAGCTAGGAACCAAGAATGTAATAACTTAACTGAACAAAAATATTTAAACAATCTTACATTCATTTAATTTCATTCTATAATAAAAAAAACTAAAATACCAATATTTACCATAAGTGGAGCATTTAGAATACTCAAACAGATTAATAGGGTATAAAAAGGATAATTGATTAAAGAGTGACTGAAGTGTGAAGTAAACATGAGTGCTCATATGTTCTTCTTCCTAACCGCCGTAGTTACAGTGGCATTAGCATCTTTGCCTCAAGAGTCAGATCTTAATTCTAAATTTGAGGAATTTATTAAAGATCATGATAAGGAATATGAAAATGAAATTGAAAAGGCAATGAGATTTGGGATGTTTCTTAAGAATTTGGATATCATTAACTACCAAAATAAACTTAGTGAGAAAGCAACATATGGTAAGTTTGTATTATACTATACATAATAATCTATGATAATAAACTAATTATAAATTTTATTTTATTTTATAATAGGAATAACACAATTCGCTGATTTATCTGACGAAGAATTTATTATGAGGCATACTGGATACAGACCACCTAGTGATGACAGCGATTGTAAAGTGGTCACAGATGTTGGTAATAGCACAACTGATAAGGAATTCGATTGGCGCAAGAAAGGAGTGGTTTCGTCAGTAAAGGACCAAGGACGTTGCGGATCGTGTTGGGCATTCAGTGCAATTGGTAGGTATAATTTGTACTCTATGCTGTAAGTTCGTTTATGAGCTATTAAAAAATGAGTTCTTAAACATACAGTTTAATTTTTTTTATATGTTGTAAAAACCTTCAAATTATTTAATTTATAGGAAACATGGAAGGTGTTAATGCCATTAAAACTGGCAAGCTAGTAGATCTTTCGTCACAACAATTGGTAGACTGCGACATAACATCAAAAGGATGCTTCGGAGGGCTTATGACATTGGCTTTGTCGTAAGAGATTTGTATATTATATTTATAGTTTATTTATTACACAGCGGCACAATATAATAGTCACATCTCAAACGTATAGGTCACGCGTGGAAATTATACTGGAGTCAAAAAGAAATCATGAAAAATAAAGAAATTAGCATACAAGTATTTATCCAACGAAAACTTTTTGATACCTGTATATTGCCGGTCCTAACATATGTTTGTCAAATTTGGGCCCTTAATAAGAACCATATACGGAAACTTGAAGCGTGCCAAAAGGCTATGGAAAGGAGAATGATGGGGTAAGAGACTTTCGGACAGGTTAAGAACTGTGGGCATAACAAAATATACAAATATTAAAAATGTTACCGTAACCATTAAAAATCTAAAATGGAAGTGGATAGGACATACTATAAGGGGAAAGGAAAAATGCTGCTACCCTGCTGTGTGCAGGATACAGCGTGAAGCTGATTTTATTAAACTATTTTAACCGGATTAATCGCGTATATTTGGTATTATACATCTTTGTAAACCCGACGTTTCAAACACTTTGCAGTAGTCCATGGTCAGTCTACCCGTGACCAAATATACGCAATTAATCCGGTTAAAATAGTTTCATTTAAAATGTGTAATAATCGTGAAAATCAAAGATTTTTTTTCTTTTTGTGGTCAACGTGGCGCAATATGATAACGCCTCTTAACGTGAAGCTTGGATGTCCTAATGTGAATTGATAGGGTGAAATTATCTTCATTTCCCAAAGAGAGAGAAGCGGGGGATGGAGTATCTTCACACTAGGTTCCCTTTGTCTACGATAAATATTCTTCCCTACTATCTACTTGAAAAGTTAAATAAAGAAATTTTTCAGGTACCTAAAACACAAAGGATCTGAATCCGATGCTGACTATCCATATAAGGCACGTGATGGAAACTGTAAATACGATAAGTCTAAAGTCGTCGTAACACCAAAAGATTGTCATATACTTTCAGTTGGAGAAGATGCCTATGCCCAAAAACTGCAGCAAATAGGCCCACTGTCTATAGGTGAATTAAATCAAATTACTCAACTGAAATATAATTATCAAGTGCTTCGTAACTTAATTCTTACCATTTTTTACTTTCTCACTTCTTTTGTTTTTTATATCTCTTGTTATGGATACAGATATTTGTATTTACCATATTTGAAAGAGAAGACATATAACAATATACGAGTATGTTATATTATACAAGCATGCTTTAAAAATGAACTCAAATGAGATTAGCATAACTAAAAATCGATGCTTTAACTAGTGCTAGTTTATTCTGTTGCTTTTTGGAAAACAGAAAGTATATATTTTTTTAATTTCAGCAATTGATGCCTCGCCTCTCATAAATTACAAAAAAGGTATAATAAAAAGTAGCAACTGCCATGGTAAAATGCTAAATCACGGAGTACTTTTAGTTGGTTATGGAGAAGGTAATTTGATGTGTTTAATGTGTTTTTCCTCCGTTAAATGTTTAATTAGCCATAGATAACTAAACTCCTGTTTATCAGAGTTTATTCGTTTATATTCTACGAAGATATTCACTTTGATAAGCTTGGGGTAAAAATTTACGGAATAAACTGTATAAGAATATTCACTGATATTTTCTAAACATTCTAAATATTTAATTTGCTTTGTCTAGAGAATGGCATTAAATACTGGATCGTCAAGAACTCATGGAGCAAAAAATTCGGGGAAAATGGATACTTTAGGATGGAAAGAGGTGTCAACTGTCTCCTAGTTACAAAGGCGCCACCAGTGACTGCAGTGATATAAATGGATTTTTAAATTGTCGCCTTAGTATCTCTTAATAAATAAAATAATAAATTTAAAATTTCTGAATTAATGAAACGTTGTTTGTTACATTATATTCATATATTGTACTATGATTTGGCTAACTTATTTAAATTATATAAACATTAATGGCCGCTCGCAATTTCGTTTTCATAAATTATTACCAATTAAAATAAATTAAATATCCTCTTCAACAACGTCAGAATTGATTAGAAACTAAAATAATAATCACTTTTATATTAATATAAAGCAGTTAAAAAAAAAAATAGCAGTAAAGCAGTTTAAAGTAAGTATAAACAGCAGATAAATTATGTATACCTATAATAAATTCATAACGGATCAGTGTCTGTTTGTCTGTTTGTCTATTGTCTGTGTTCGTTTCGTTAACACTTGTTACCAAGATTTATCGTAGCAACTACTTAACAAATTGCAACGCCTCCAAAACCTGCCGTGTGATCCCGGCCTAGAATAGGATCATCCTGGTACTGGTGGTGTCGTAAAACCGGCGTGAAGTAGTGGTTTTATGCCACTGCGTTTCGCATCAGGTAATGCCGGGCTCCGGAGCCAACCCCCACCCCTCCCTGGAATATGATAACGGCACTTAAAGACAAACTACCCAAGGAGGGTACCAGCACCTCTGGTGCTGGAGAATCCCTCCCTGAGTCTCTAAACTCGTCCGTCCTTTGAATTCTGGGGAGGGCACAGTTCCGCGCTATAGACAGAACAAACGAGACGTCCGCTCCACGGCAACCCCTTCCACGCTCAACGTGGACTTTTGCAATATCAGGGGTCTACATTCCAACCTAAATGCCGTCCACCACCATCTCGAGACAGCACGGCCGGCTTTGTTATTCCTGACGGAGACTCAAATTGCCCGACCGAGCGACACGGCCTATCTCCAATACCCCGGCTACAAAATAGAACATAATTTTATGCCTCATGCCGGGGTTGCTGTGTTCGTAAGGGAGGACCTAAGTTTCCGTCGTCTTGTCCATTTTGAAGGTCGGGCCTGTGACCTGTCCTTTACAGGTCCCATAGTGGTAATGCAGAAACGGATCGGCTCATGGAGCACATTCAATCGACTATCGACGGTCGTGATACTTGGCGATTTTAATGCGCACAATGCCACTTGGCTTGGATCACGCACTGCGGGAAGGACTGCATTTGACCTTGCTATGGCGAACGGATTGTCCCATTTGGTTGAGTCGCCTACGCGACTCCCGAATGTGGACAACCATAATGCCTCTTTATTGGACCTTCTGTTGACTTCACATCCGGAACAGTACCAGGTTGTCGTCGATGCCCCTTTGGGGTCTTCTGACCACTGCCGGGTACGGAGTGTCGTGCCCATTAAGCGCGGCAGCTTCAGATCACCCGCAACTCGTCGCGTCTGGCACTACAAGTCAGCAGATTGGGATGTGATGCTCTCAAAGGCGGCACTTGGCAACTTTAGCCAGCCTTCGCTTCCGCCATTACGCACGGGAAATGACATCTTGGTCCACACGGCAAAAGAGAAAGCCGATCTCCTGCCCGGTCTCTTTGCCTCAAACTCGACGTTGGATGACCAAGGAACAACGCCGCCGACCATCCCGCGGTGCCAGAGCTCAATGCCTGAGGTTAAGTTTAACCAAACAGCTGTTAGGCAAGCTCTGTCCTCTCTGGACATCGACAAGTCGAGCGGGCCAGATGACATCTCTCCCTTAGTGCTCCATTCTTGTGCTCCTGAGCTGACACCGGTGCTAACGCGTATGTTTCGACACTCCTACTCAGTCGGCGTAGTCTCAGACTCATGGAAGAGCGCTCTTATCCACCCGATCCCAAAGAAAGGCGATGGGTCCGATCCAACTAACTCTAACTACAGGCCTATTGCTATCACATGCCTGCTCTCAAAAGTCATGGAGAGCATTATCAATAGCAAGCTCTTGGTTTATCTAGAAGATCACCGATTGATTAATGACAGACAATATGGCTTCCGCCATAGTCGCTCAACCGGTGATCTTCTGGTTTACCTTACCCATCGCTGGGCTGCGGCTATTGAAAGCAAGGGAGAGGACCTGGCAGTTAGTTTGGACATGGCGAAGGCCTTTGATCGAGTGTGGCTTGAGGCGCTCCTGGGTTAACTTCCATCCTATGGGCTTCCCGAGAATTTATGCAAGTGGATCGCCAGCTTTCTCACTGGGCGCAGCGTCAAGGCTCTAAACATATGCCCGTGAACGCTGGCGTTCCCCAAGGCTGCGTGCTGTCCCCTACGCTGTTTCTTCTGCACATCAAAGACATGTTAGAGGATTCTAGCATTCATTGCTATGCAGATGACAGCACGGTGGACGCTGCTTACTCCGGCCGAGCAAGTCTTTCTCGGGAAAACGCTGAACAGTGCCGAAATAAACTTGTGTCTTCTGTTGAGGCATCCCTCGACAATGTCTCCTCATGGAGTGAAAGGAACTTAGTTCAGTTTAACCCCCTGAAGACACAAGTTTGCGCGTTAACCACAAAAAAAAACCATTTATCGTATCACCAGTCTTTCAAAACATTACCATTACAGCCGCGCCCAGTATCAGTATATTGGGCCTTAATGTTTCGAGTGACTGCCAGTATCGCGATCATCTGAAAAGCAAGGCCAAGTTGGCCTCGAAGAAGCTGAAGATCATCAACAGAGCGAGACGGTACTTCACGCCAAAACACCGTTCGGCCCTATAGGGCCCAGGTTCGGCCTCATATGGAGTACTGTTCTTATCTCTGGGCTGGTGCACCCCAGTATCAGCTTGAACCATTTGACCGCATACAACGTAGAGCCATTCGAATCATTGGGGACCCAATAATCTGTGAAAGGCTTGATACTTTGGCTTTGCGTAGAGACGTCTCCTAGCTGTGCGTTCTCTATCGCATTTATCATGGGGAGTGTTCTGAAGAACTGTTTGACCTGTTACCTGCCGCCGAATTTTCTAACCGCACAGTACGTCACAAGTTAAAATATCATCCACACCACCTGGATACGTGGCAATCCACTACTGCGCGGTTTCGTAGGAACTTTCTTCCACGCGCCACGGAACTGTGGAATGGCCTACCCGCGGCAGTGTTTCCAGGTCGATATGACATGAGTACCTTCAAAAAGCGCGTCTATCTCCACCTTAAAGGCTGGCAACGCACCTGTAGCTCCTCTGGTGTTGCATGGGGCCGTGGGCGGCGGTAATCACTTACCATCAGGTGACCCGAACGCTCGTTTGCCTTGTCCTTTTCCTTAAAAAAAAACCTGGTTATTAGGTTAATTTTCAGACTGTTGAAGTTTGATCATGTGAGTGAGCAGTGCTTTAGACTTGACTGGCTTCCTCTTAAAGACCTTCGAATATTCACTCTTTATCTTCTCTACTCAATCGTCTTCCACCCTGAAACTCCAACCTACCTTAAGCAGCGTTTTTTCCTTCTCGGATAAAACTCCCGTCTTTCATTAAGTCTCTGCTCCCAAAATGATAATGTGCTGGAGATACCTTTGTGCCGTACTCGTTGTTATAGTGAATTGTTCACTGTCCAAGCAACGAAACTATTGGCCTAAGATCCCATTGCTTAAATTTGCAGGGATCTGTTTTTCTAATGAAACTAATATTTAATAATGATACATGATAGTAGAATAAATTACACTAAAGTTGCCTAGAATCCTGCCGTAATCACCTTTAATGATTTTTTTTTTCGTAATACGTTTTTGCAGAAAATTTTACTCATATGTTTTTATGTGAATCCCACATCATTTGAAAGAAAATCGTATAAGAAATTGGAAAAACAATGGTTGCCAGCTCTCAGTCTGCCGCAAGCCCAGGGTTGCCTGGTTTAAACAGGTCACGTGATGTTAATATTTGCACTCTTTTTTTTTTAATCAACTATATATCAAATTAAAGCGTTTTTTTTAGCAATATAACACATATATTTGTATTGCTTTTATGGTGAGAAATAAAGAGTTTTATTATTTTTATTTCTCGCACTCCTTGGAGACAGCTATCCAAATATAAATTGAACAACCAGGCTGAGGTTTTTTTTTATCGCTAGGAAATCCTGTTATGGATACCGGCCCGAGTGGGGACGGGAGCGGGTTATGTGGGACTCGAGGACTGGCAGATGTATGGAGTCCGAATACCCACTAAAACCTCACCTTGCTTCTCCTTGACCGCCACTGGCTGCGATAAGCGGGGACTAAAGTCTTCCGCGAAACGCGGCGGCAGAAGCCTGCAAAGGCACGTCGAGGAGTCAAGGGTATGAGGGCACCTTCAACGGCCTGCTTGGAGTAGCGCGCGGTAGTAACTTGCGCACGCCTACTCTTGCCAGGTTAGTAGGCGATCAGCTTCCCCAAGCTGACCACCCTTTGTCTCATTAGGGTGGAAGGCGGTGGTCGTGTGCCGCCCTCCTGCGACCCGGTCTCTTGTGGCGACTGACGAGTAAGGCAGAAGCCTCCCTCACCCGTTCCGCCGACTCCTTCTCGAGCACTACTGCCTCGCGGAAGGATGAGACCGCATCCCACGACATCTCGTTGCTGACCATGGCCTTGACCACGGCCGGCAAGGAGAGGACGTTCCCTATGACGTCGCGCAGAGCAGAGCGACGTTGAGACGCCCAGTCTGTGTACACCTCCAAAGTGTGCTGGGCCGTCTCACCAAGGCAGTCGTCGCAGCAGGCAGTCGTGGCAGCGTGCGTCGGGGTCCCTCCCAGCGATCCGACACAGGTAACCCCCGAAGCATTCATGCCCCGTGAGCACCTGTATGGCGCGGAAGTGACGCCACGCCAGTTACGCATGTTCCAATCCAAGTCGCCTTATGCGGCTAACGAACTAAGCCACTCCGGCGGTCGCAAGGACCGCCGACTCCCGATAGGTCCTCTGCTGCGCCGAGACCTGCGTGTCATCGACGTAATAGAGGACCTTTATCCCCCTCAGAGTGCTGTCCCGCAGCACCAAGTCATACAGGATGTTCCAGAGAACCGGACCCAGTACCGATCCCTGTGGAACTCCAGCCGACACACTGAACTCTTTCCAACCTCCTCCAGGAGCCGGAAAGATCACAGGCCTCTCGGACAGGTAAGCCCCGATGACGCGGCGCAGGTATGGAGGCACATGGTGATATATAAGTGCCTCCTTAATGCAGGGCCAGGGTAGGAAGTTGAAGACATTGGCAATGTTTAAAGACACCGCCAAGACTCCTTCCCACCAAGCCACCGCATTCCGCGCATAGGAATTCATCTCGAGTATATACCGTCAAACGTCCACTGCGGAAGCCATACTGTTGGTCCGAGAGGTCCGCACCGGACCTGTTCCCTCCAAATGGTTGTAGCCTCCTCGCTACAGCACGCTTGAAGAGCTTGGCGATCTCGCTCAAGAGTACTATGGGTCTGTAGGCGGTGGCTACATCTGCCGGGCGACCCTCCTTCTTGATGAGGACTGTATGATGCCGATGTATTAGACTACAACCTCAAAATGGCTATTTCTCATAGGGACACGGAAGCGATAACAACTCTTATAAAAAGAAATCACTGACGAGACAAAGAAAACCCAAGACGAGACAAACTTGGACATTCACAGTCCAACTATATACCGGATATGACAAGTGGTCACCGTTGGACGGAGTAAACTCATTTAATTTAATTAAAATAAAAATTAAATCACATCAACATACAATAAAAAAGAGCAGACAAGGGAACGGGCGACCAAAGTCTGTGGTGCTATTTATTTACCAACAAAAAAAAACCTGCATGTCTTCCACCGCTGAGGAATTATGGCTTGAGACAAACAGGCAGTGAATAGTCCTCGCACTCTGAGCCCTAGGGTGTTCAGAGCCAGAGTTAGCACCCGGCCGGGGATGCCATCCAAGCCCGGGGCGGTGCTCTTGTACCGAGATCAGCGTACTGCCTCTTCGAGCTCCTCCTCCTCTACTGGTGGTGCGACGCTGTCTTCCTCCTCGTTTTGCGATGCAGGGCGGGCACACTGAGTGGTGCAAAATTGGCCCGCTGCGGGAGTAGCGACGACAAAACCCCTCGGAGAACATCTGGTTGGAGTCTGCGTCATTGGTGATGCTCAAGCCCGTAACCTACCGAGCACCATTCGGTAAGGTGTGCCGTACGGGTCTTGGTCTATCCCCGCAATCATCTGGTCGTGCGACTTGCCTCTCGCACAACCGATTTCCTCCTGCAGCCGTGTTCTCGCCTCGACATAGACCTTGTTTAATATCCGATTGGATGTCAAATCACAGCAACATGCCAGCTCCTACTCGCACAAAGGCTGAGTGATCTCGGTAAAGAGACTTTACAGCCTGCAGCAAGGGTCCGCTTACATTGTACCGGGATAGTGTCGCCCATAATTTCGGTCTTACAACTCTGTCATACGCCTTTCCAAGTCTACAAAAGCACAGAAAACTTTTTGGTTAACGGCCAAAAATTTTTCCGTGATCATGCGGAGGGAAAAGATCTGATCCATACACCCTCTTCCAGGTCTAAAGCCTCCTTGGGCCTCCTACAACAGCCTTTCAGATCTCTCTTGCATTCGTCTCGCTAAAGTTAGTATCTTGTTAGAAATGCCCTTAATATATTTTTTCTCATGAGAAAAAATAGATAAGGTGTTTTGGTGCACTGTAATAAGTATTTTAGTTATCGTTACACGCTTATAGAATTTTACTCTGTTACACATATTTTTTTCTCTATGCCAATAGTATAAAACTGAATTATTTGTTTCATTAAATGCGATAATCTCTGGAATTACTGTTGAAAAATTGACAAAATATTTTTTAATAGCTTTTTATTAGAGAGAACCTAGCGTCAAGACACTCCTTAATCTGCTTTTTGTTTCCCGATATGTTCCAATTAGGACATTGCGTTTTTTGATAGAAATTCATGCTATACTTTGTATAACAGAACGGAGCAATGAAAATATTTCAGTACCCGGAGTGAGAACTGTAACCACATTTATCGCGTTTTCAGTCGAATGCTTTCCCACTGGGCCGCAACGGCCTAATTGATATAAAATTAGTTATTCTATTCTAGTTATTACTCGTATCGATATTTGTGTGTCCTTTAAGACATAAAATATAAAGGACTGTTTTTTTTCTTATTCCCGTTGGAATTTCGAGTAATCCTGTCTTAGTGTTCCGTTTTATTCATACTATTTTACGTACCGACGTATATGGTAAATTTAAATTCAAATAGATTCGAGTGTGAATTTTCTATCAGTCACTTAGTTGTGGAATAGATTTATAACATAGTAGAGACTAGAAAATGATGTAATAACTTATTTGTATAAATTCAGAAGAATACGAAAAAAAATATTTCATACAAAAATGAGCATCTTTTTAATTATTTAGGAGTTAAGAGGGAAGAGCAAACCGACAACCTACGTGAGAACTCTCTTGGAATAATTGGTCGAAGGGCTCTACCAAGCTAATCCCGGCTTCAGTTTGTATCATTGTACTAAGGGATATAATCAATTGCTTTTATTGATTGGCGCTGAGGATTTAACGCTTCATATCAAAAATTCAATGGACTGCCGTTTCGTTTGAAAACTAGAGGTATTATTATGCATTGTATTTGAATTAGGGGGTTTTTTATTTTATTATATATTATTTTCAACTTTACGCTGTAACCCGCCTGTACTAGAGGGACCCTAGTGTTAAGACATTCAGTTCCCCACTTTCGTGTTGAGTGGCGGAACTTAACGCCGCGCTTTCCCTCGACTCCAAAGTGAAGAAAATGAAAATATTAAATATTTCATTTCCTTGAGTGGGAAACGAACCCACAAATTCTTATATTTCTGTAAATATAAGAATTTGTGCATGCATGGGCATGGGCACAAGCGTGTGACTGTTCACACGCTTGTGCCCATGCTCCACGACTGTCTGGATGCTATTGTATACTTAAGTTTTATATTTTGTTAGGCAAACTGCTAGAAGGAACCTAATTTCAAAAATATCGTTCTCCTCTTTTTGCCCAAATTTGAGGTATAGTGCATTTTGAGTGGCGAAAGTGATTGAATATGAAATATTATATGAAAATATATAATAGTATGATTAACAAATGTTAAAATAGCCTTCAAAATTAATTAGAAAATTAACGAACAAATTATCTCGTTACGATATTCTGTATTTTAGGTCAGTCGTGGCGCAGGAGCACAATCGCGTGGCTGTAAGTGCTACAGATTGTCGGTTCGAATCCCACTAGAGAAAATAAAATATTAATATTAATAGTAAAGCGGGAAAGCGCGGCATGAGTTCCACGTCTCAACACGCAATGCCTGTAGAATTCGGTGGAAAGTGAGGAACTGAAGAAAGCATCTTAATGGGAACTTATTCTCTTAACACTAACACTTAGCACTAGGTTTTCAGGTTCCCTCTGCGGTACACAGAGTGAAGCAAAAAAAAACATTTTTTTGCTATGCCATTGAAGCGTGAACCTAAAAAAACTATAATACTTTGCCATTTATATTATTTGTAAGTATTATAGTAGCCACGTCGGCTACATCAAGCCCCTAGTAAGCCTAATCCCACTTAAGACGTTTTCTTATAACAATCGAATATTTATTTCATGGAAAGGAAGACACAAAGAATTACTTGTAACAATAGTCGGTGCGGTGCCGCAGTGTCTGGAAAAATTCATTAATAGTATATCGTGCCAGATTTTTTTTTTACTAAAGTAGTTGACGCCTTTGTGGCACAACTGTTTTTTTAGCTTCACGCTGTATCCCGCATATAGCAGAATAGGCAGAGGGAAACTAATGTTAAAATACTCCGTTCCCAACTTTCCATCTATTTTTTTAGATATGTTCATAATTGTGTGGCAGAACACAACTCCGCGCTTTTTTCTAGCATTTCCATTTCCATTTCCTAAGTCTCGTAACGAGGCAAAGAACGGCATTGGGTTCAGCCACTCAATTTGTAGGAAAGTGGGAAATGGAAGTGTCTTAATAGTAAATGGATAACTGCTATTTACAAAATTAAAAGTTCCTTGGTAACAATATTTGGTGTTACCAAATTAAACCAGCTTCCTAAAAAATACCTATACTTTATTAGAAGTAACTAAATCTACTATCTAAACTGAAGGATCTTTACTTAAATAAAAGTTAAACTGAATCTTCACTGTAATAGGAAAATCTTGAATTAAAAAAAAAAGAAATTAATTATTTTAATCTAAGTTTATGTATTGGTATATATGTATACCCATTCCATTGAGTTACTGACAGACAAACGAAACACACAGGCGAAACTACTCGACTTGTTGAAAGTTGGCTGGTAGATCAGGGATTGAAAGAGATTTCTTGAAATTTCGAAGGAACGGGAAAAATGAGATTTTCCATTTTCGCCTTAATACCCATTCTACTCATTCACCGAAGTCAGAAATGATTTTTTCTCAGAAAAAATATTTATAGAGGAAAGTAAAATGTCTGAACTTATCGCTGTAATGTCTGAACTTATTGCTGATTACTTAGCAGGGTTGGTAGCGGGAACCTAGTGAAAACACACTCTGATTCCCACTTTCCTCCTGATATTTGAATCTTTGGCTGTTGTGTCAAAGACGTGCTTTGCTTACCAGAACGAAGAAAGAAAAATCGTAAACGGTCATATAGTTATTCCAGTCCAGATTATGACTTTGTGGGATATTTGTGGGTTGTCTGTTCAGTAGAGATGGAAGATACGAGATGGATGTGGAAAGGCGTATTGCTGCCGGTAACAAGG
>DWMY01000555.1:0-22995 GCA_018249775.1 Heliconius hecalesia formosus | reverse complement strand
TGACACTCTTGTATGTTTCTCATACAACAATGGTGGTCTTCTTAGATAAAAAAAATCAAAATTATAAGATTGGACTTATAAGAAAGCGCTACACGTCTTGTCGTATACATTTAGTTCGAGGTCCTGACATTTCAAACCAGGTATTCAGACCTTAGAGTATTATAGCTTATATGCTTCCGAGTACATGTAGCTATAACTCTAGTAATTTTTGCGTGAATCGTGAAGAAAAGACAAATAGACAGACCAAAAAAACATTAATATTTTTAGCTTCTGTTACTTGTATAAAACCCCCCTGTAATTAACTATCGGGCTTTTTAACTTTATATTCAACTAGCGGCCCATTCGCGGCTTCGCTCGCATACCACTTATAATTATTTTATTATCCTGCATTTTCCATAAGATAATCAATATAAATTATATAATTAATATAATTGTATACATTCAATAATTTTGAGAAACTGCAAGCACTAATATGGCTGCTTGCAAGGACGAAATCAGCGGCAAGGGCAGAGTAAAAATTTGAAAGACAAAGCATTTCTTCATAAAAATTGGTGATGATGATGATGGAATATCTTTCGCTCGTAAGTTTCTATATCACCTTGCAATTTTCAATTATTTTTTTTATCACAAAATATCTTATTGTGACTTATTTATAAGAGATAGATGTACTGTATCACGGTCTTTTTTTAGAACTAATAAAATATAACATTTCTTCCATACAATGTACTGACGTATATTTTACTATATTTGCAGCGCACGCGCTCAAAGCAATTCGATGGCGGTCATTTATAGTTATTTTGTTATTTAAGGCTAACTAATACGTACACCATAATATTACATAGCCTATTCTGAAAAACGTAGCTTTCAAACAAAACCAAAAATAAGTAAATCGGACCAGTGCATTCAGAGATCTTAGCGTTTAAACAAACAAACAAACTCTTCCACTTTATTATTATATATTAGTAAAGATAAAAACCGAAAATTATCTTTATTAAATTTCCTTGACTGATGAAATAACTTTCGATCATAAGTTTTCAATATAAATGTGTTTCAATATAAATGTATTTTCAATAGTATAGTTAAACATTAAATAAAGAGTAGCGGGCAATGTCGCGCAGGACCAAACTTTACACCACGCCAAGAAAAGAAGAAGAGAACCAAAGTGTACTCTAAATTAATTATAAACTGCAAATAATCACATAAAAATTTACAATATTTCGTAAATGTATGAAAATTTCTGCCCATTCGCGTCGGTCATACTATGCCGCCCGAAGGCTAGGTCATTTCGAATCAGTGACATCTCCTTAATTATTTATTAAAATGTTATACAGTAAACTATACTTTCAATCTAGATAAAATGCTAAGCTAAGTGACTATTATATTTATGTTCATAAGGATGAATATCAAGCAAGCGAGTTCATTTTGGGTGACGTTTTCTTAAAACAACAAACTTTGCAAACCATTGCTTAGCAACGGTCGGTTGTTATAAACATGGCAGAATAAATTGCATGTCAAATTAGATAGTATTTTAATATATTTAGAATATTTGTGTAATGTAATGTTATATAGCCTATAGCACTTCTGAAGAATCCAGAATGAAATGAAAACAAAACAAAAACAAAATAAATCCGACCAGTAGATCCAGAGATCTTAGCCTTTAAGCAAACAAACAAACTCTTCCGCTTTATTAATTAAATAATATAGATGTATAGAATTACTATATACGCTTACGCACGCTTACAGTTTTATAAGATTTGTTTTCATTACATTCAAAGAGTTTCTTTTAAATTTAATTAAATAAATATATAGAATGTAAAATGTATTATTATTTTTATATTGACCACATCTGCAGATAAGTCACTTTTCGTAATAATTACAATACTATTTAAGGCACTACCTGTAGATAAAAACAAAATGTTTCCAATTAAGGTATAATGTTTCAAGTTTTACACTTGAACGCACCACTGGCGGGACTGATTCATGTGACGACAACAGCTTTGCGTTTGCCGAGTAATCTCCTAATAAAGATTAGAAAAGGGTATCTATATCTTATATATGTAGGTAAGTATAGATTATTTTAAATTTATGTCGATATAAATACGGAAGAGACTCCATAACCACGATAAACTAACTGTATAATAATTGTACTACTCATGCTATAAATACACAGAACAACAAGCCTAATAAATATATCTTTTTGAGAGATATTATATTTTAAAAAAAAATCGGTTAAATGCGAGTCGTATACACCCACTGCCTCGAATTTTCACTTATCGGATTTATCCTTACGTAAGTTCTTACTTCTAGCCAAAATTCATAATTGTAGGTCCGCGGGAAGTACCTACGCTATTGGTTTTGATTACGCGGCGAATTTTATACAAAGAGCAGCAAAATCGACGTATAAATAAATGCTCGTATCTTTTGATGGCGTTGATTCACAAGCTTGATTTTTTTTCTTTAATTTAAATATTTGATATTAATTGAGTTCACTACACGCAATCTCGAGATAAATGGTATTGACAGATGGACATACATCAAAGAAAAATATATGATATAAGATAATCTTGCCAAACAAGATAATTCTAAGTAATTATCTTTGGGTAGCGGAAATTAGTGAAAATCTCAATACAGAGTTCTAACAAGCTTATAAGAATTTCGACGTAGCTGGATAAGAACGTATGGCTTAGTTGGTCAGAGCGCTTGAACGGTTTCCAAAGAGGCACGGGTTCAAGTCCCGCTACGTAAAAATTTTATACGTTTTCTTAATAAGTATTTTTCTTTCCCAAGTGTGGAATAACACTTTAAAAATCTTTAAAAATAAAATTATCTTGACAGACGGAGAGACGGACAGACGAACAACAAAGTTATCCTATAAAGGTTATATTCTTTTTCCTTTTGAGGTACAAAAGTCTAAAAATCGATTTGAGTGGATGAATTAAATAAATCGTAACTTAAGTGTTTTTGCAAACGTAATTTTTCTTATATAAAAACCGATTCCGCAAAAATTCCGAGTTAAAACCCGGGTTATAATCCTAGGGGCTATAATATATATATTAAGAAACAATATCAAACAACAAAACATTGAAAGAAAAAAGACTAAAGACTCAATATTAAGATTAATATATCAAGATTCAATATAACAATTGTATAAAATAAATCTTTTAGAAAGTAGCAATTTTATCAATAACATACTTTAAATTGATATAACTTTTTTATTGTATATTTTGTATAAAATTCACTGCGCTATCAAAACCGATAGTGTACTTCCCGTAGACCTACAGTTATGAAATTTAGGACGAAGTGCGACCTTATAAGACAAATAAAGAAAAATCTGAAAAGTAAAGGCCAGGTTGGCAGGTTGAGGCCAGTCGTGGCGCAGCGGCACGAGGTGTGACTGTAAAACCGACTGGTTGTGGGTTCGATGCCCACTGAAATATTTACTTAAATTTATATTTCCATTTCTTCGCTCTGGTGTCGAGGTTAAACACGGCGTTGAGTTCTGCCACTCAACACGCAATGCCTCCAGAATTCGGCAGAAAGTGGGGAACGGAGTGTCTTAACACTAGGTTTCCTCTGCCTACTCTGCTGTGTGCGGGATACAGCGTGAAGCTGAAAAGTAAAAATTTATAGATATTTCATAGACAAAATGATCACTTATATTTGAAGTTACTTTCATACAAATATTTCCTGATCACAATCGTGAAATTGATTAAGAAGACTCGGTTTTTTCCTTAAATACGCTTAAATAAACATTTGTATGACTCGCGCGGTTACGTAACCGCGCGAGTGCCGCTAGTAAATGAATAAATTTATGCTCAATTAATATACGCGACGCTATAATTAAAGAATTAAACTCAATTTTTTATATCTTTCTCTCCGCTATAAATGTCATGTGTCGTTAGTTATAATAAAAAGAAGAAAGCGCGAGGTCACCGCCCCGCCCCTACATCGTGAATCCCTACCAGACCGCGGCTGTAACACTCTTTATTGAACCCTCTGGGATGTTTGTGTATGATCATTCCGAAGGTACTTGTTACGCTTGTTTACGCTATTATTAACGAGAAGAACGCAAGAGATGTCTGTAAGCCTGTTATAGGGAGCCCAAGGAGGCTTTAGACCTGGAAAACGGTGTATGGATTAGATCTTTTCCCTCCGCATGATGCATGATCACGGAAAAATTCTTAACCGTTAACCAATAAGTTTTCTGTGCCTTTGTGGACTTGAAAAAGGCGTTTGACAGAGTTGTAAGAGAAAAAATATGAGAGATACTACCCCGGTACAATGTGAGAGAACACTCAAATTGTGTGCGAGTAGGAGCTGGCATGTCGCCCTGATTTGACATCCAATCGGGTGTTAAACAAAGATGCGCCATATAAGCTTGATACTTCAATTTATATTTGGTCTGTCTCCAAGGAGTGAAACAAAGTGACATGAAGTAGTTGACTTGAGTGTGTATTGTCTGCTGTACGCAGATGATGCAGTGCTCATTGCATCATCAGAATGCGAGTCGCAGATATTAGTCACCACTGTAAAAGAAGGATGTGAAAATAATGGTCTAAGCCTGCGAGTAAACCAAAGGTTCTGGTATTTGAAAGATATGAAGAAAGGACGGAAAGCAAGATCAGTTAAATGATAAGATATAAAAACTAGTGAATAAAGTGGTATATTTGGGAAGTATGTTCAGAAGAGATGGAAGATACGAAATGGATGCGGAACGGCGTATTGCTGCCGGTAACAGGGTTAATGGTGCCTTAGTTGCATTGATGAGACGCCGGAACGTCAGCACAGCTGCGCGCTTGGCCGTTCATCCGATCGCCGATCTTACGGCAACGAAACGTGGGTTTTACAGAAGAAGAATGAAAGAAAAATGAATGCTGTAGAGATGTGATTTCTTCGTAAGATATGCGCAGCCAGCTTAATTAATCGAATCCACAATAAAGAGATACATAGAATGGCAGGTACTAGCGAGGACCTCACGAAGCGAATGATAAGTGAGTGGTAAGAGGGCAAATCTCGGTTCACCTTCGATAACACAATATTAAAGATAGTGGAGGAAGATCACGTAAAAATCATGAGGACCCGGAGAGCATGTATAAAGACGTTGATGACAATGGACGAGCCGAAAGAGGTATGCAGAGACCGTAGCGTTTGGCGCTTCGTTCTGCCTAACTACCCCGCTAGGGATACAGCGTGAAGCTGGATTACATTAGATGAACTATGCTAATTATGTGTATTTTATTATTTCTATTATATTATTTTTTATTTTATTATTGTACAACTCATATCCAAGGTACATACTTTTACAGAGTTGGAATCGAACGCACAACCTGTCGCGCTTACAGCACACGCTTGTGCTCCTGCGCCACAACTGGCCTCAATGCAAATACCTACTTCAAAAATGCTAGTTTTTCTTACAAAACAATTTCGGCCTAATCGGGCGAGTGCGATCCAGACAGCGCATCACAAAGGAGGGCCAACCACAGACTTACTTTTTATTTAATCGTATTCCGGTTGTCATTATGCTGCCACAGTGCATTGGCCCTGTGACCGATATAAAATTACGGTTATCTCAGCCTGATACGATCTATATTGATCGATGTATTGATTTATTCGTTTAATGTGCGCCCGAATTGCAGAAAATAAGAAATTATTATCTTTTTTAAAGTGATTGTATCTTTAATATATTAAATGATCATTTTTAAATGTAAATACAACATGCTATATTTTAATACTTTTCTGCTCCAAGTTCAAGTCTTTTTGCATGCTTATTTTCTTGATGTCGCTCTTAATAAACACAATGAATATTTGAAATGCTTATTTTAATTTCTATTTTCTTTTTTTAATTAACAAGTTACTTTTTTATTCATATAAAATGAGCTGAGGCCTGCGGATAGTTGAGGCCAGTCGTGGCGCAGTGGCACAGGTGTGTGTTTTTAAACGCGACTGGATGTGGGTTCGCTCCCCACTCTTTAAATAAATATTTCATTGAAAATTAAATATTTATTTACATGTATATTATATATGCATTTATATTTTTTTGGGTTGAGGCCAAGCACGGCGTTGAGTTCCGCCACTCAATACGCAATGTCCCCAGAATTTGCCGGAAAATGGGAGACGGAGGGTCTTAACGCTGCGGGATACAGCGTGAAGCTGATAAAATGAGGGTATTTTGATAAATTAATCCATTTTTCTGTTGCACAACTGTTGATGTTTGTTTATAATAAATGAAAGACAGGTTTTGATGGAACTCTTGGTGTGTATAAGACGACGTGTAACGATCAGTACACGACTCCGGACCGCTTAATAAAAAAATCTAATTATGTATGCAATTATAACGCGCCGCCTCCGCGATCGGTTAGCGGAAATTTAATGTGGATAATAAAACTCTTAAAACATTTAAAATCGATTCATTTATCATTATTAATTAGATAGTGCCATTATATTTTATTATTTGTTTAATTGTTTTTGTGTGTGTTCTTGGGATGCGTAAATATATAATTAATTAATTGTATAATTATTTTTGTGTGTCTAATCTAATTGCACATATCCAATATAAAAATATTTATATCGTGTATTTTAATAAATAATAATAATAAATAACAATTGATATGCAAGTCGTATATAAACCAGATACATTTTTGCTTACATGAAGTGTCATACATGCCATTCCATAGCGGGTGTAGTATACACCACTTAGAGCAATCGAGGAATTTCGTGTAAAAACTGAGTGGAGCGTGAGTGCCGCTGAGAAGTGAACTTTTTGCTATAAAAGATAAAGTTAAAAATAAAACAACCGCAGTCAGACAAAGACACATTATGCTCCTATAGCTCTGACTGAGTCCATATTGCAATTTACTATTCATATTTACGTACATTATTAGCTATAAGTAGTTCTGGTTTCGCCTGATTGGTTACCTCGCGTTCTATAACGTTATTTGTAACAATGATTTATGATATATTCATACACAAGAATGTGGTAAAAATACTTCATTCCTCTGGTCAGGGTTTGAACACACAACTAACGCGTTTACAGTCAAAATTTGTCCCGTTGTTCTGTGACACGGTCTCGGATGAAGGAATAGGCGAAAATAGTCCGATCCGGTTGTAGTAACAAAAACCTGAAAATTACAAAAAAAACCCCTTTAAATAAAAAGATCAGGTCAAAGCTAAAGTCAAGGCTCCCTGGATAATATCTCTAGATATGACTCTCAAAATATCTCTAGATAGACCTCTGTTCAGAGTAGAAATCAATCCATCAGGACTGATTTAATATGTTATCATATTAAATATTGATATTTTGATACATTTATTAATTTTGATCAATTTGTTTTCAGGTGGCGCACGTGGCCGATCCCCCGTCGACCTCCACTTCAGGGGATGGTGCTTAATAGTGCTGGTTAACTCCCAAATGACACTTTAGTGTGACTTTAAACCATTAGTGTTACAATTGTATAGACGTCATGTATATTTGTGTGATGGCGACACCGAAAAGAGTACCTTATTGCTATAATTTTAAGCCCTTATTTTTATTCTTGGCAATTATTCTTAGATAGCATCTATGTATATGTAAGGATTAAGACTATACTTCTTCTAAATAAGTGAAAAATTATAATGAAATCGAGCAGGTTTGCAATATTTAACCGAATTACCAAAATAATTGCATATTTCTTCTATGTTCTTATCGATATCTAAGTTTCATCGAATATTTTATGCAATTATTATGAGTAGTGTTATTTTATTTGGTCCAGTGATATGTTAGTCGTAAAAAATTCTTCTTGTGAAATGTCCTTAAATAACGATTTTGCAATATTCACATCTTGATACAATGTCTGTAATTTGTTTTACACCGAGGTGCGACTATAAAACACCTAGTTTACCTTTACCTATTGATAGTTTATTTCAATTCAATTAACAATTATTTATGTAAGATTCTGATAATATTCTTTTATTTCCAAGTTTAATAAAAATCCGTTTATTATTTGCCTTTTGAAAAAAATTATCAGTAATCTTTTAACTTATTGTGGGTTAGTAGTTGTAAAACACACGTAATAGTGTGATAATATGGGCTATGGAGTTATAATGGCGGGCGCAGGCGTCGGGCGGAGCGAGCCCGGCGCCGCCCTATTGAATCGAATTACATTCAACTAGCCTCTAGGCTTTGTCAGGGTTACTATTCGTATCGAGTAAGTTGTGCAATAAAAAGATCAATTTGTTTTTATAGATCAATACGACTGCAGTTTTTTTTTAATAAATATGATATTCCTTAGATGGACGGTGTTTAGATATATCTATCTTTATCATTATTTGTATAATCTCGTTTTTTTTATATAAGTTATTTATGATATATTTTTTATGAACAATATTTTAAATTTGTTTATTGTTCCAAATTTGTATGTCTTTCCACATAAATTAGCTTTGCATTAAAGCTCAACCCTGACAGGATAATACTGTTTAAAGTTAATTTGTAACTAAATCGCTAATGATAGGGGAGCCGAACGAAGGATTTCGGGATTTACTCGAGCGCGGCAGATTAATATACTGGGGAATTCCTTGTGCTCGGTTAAGTACTTCCACCAAGTATGAGCCCCATACATATGGCCGCCAGTCTAGGATAAAGGATCAGATTAGTCAATAAAAAATGATCTGATCTTGATTGCGTGAGTTAGTTACATGTTAAATCATGTATATTCCACTATAATTTGGCAATTTGAAAGTGACGTAAAGAAGTGGGAGGGCTACAAAGTTGTAAAAAAAACGTTATCTCCACATTCTCGAGCGTGGCTATTTTTTTTTATTTTCAAACGAAAAATATATAATCTGAAAAATTCCACAAGTGGAAGTAAAAAATTGATCGACAAAGTTTAACGCAGCTACACACGCACGCACGCTACGCAGGTTGCCTATATTACTTTCTCCGTGTTTCTTTTCCTCTCTCACTCATCGATGAAGATGATAATTTAATAAAATATTTTATAATTATTTTCTTATAAATACAAAGTATAAAGTATTCTATTTCAAACATACACCATTTTATTTACATATTATTTCTTGAGCTTTTTAATTGATTACGATCAATGATTAAAAAAAATCCCTTCAGATAATCGTCAGATTATGAGATAGCACGTCTAGGGCATGAAGATGAACCATATAAATCTTGCTTGACGCGCTTGAGTATTTCAAAGTGGCGAAATTATTTTTGCACATTCTAACAATGACTGCGAGTTTGCGTCACATTCAAATTGTCAGATTATTATATATGAGCTTCTTGCAGGTTTACTTAACATCCCCTTAGAAAATCTGACGCGTCCGATTTTTTTTTTCATTTTTAACTCTTATGACTTCCGACCTCCATCATGGAAATAATCAGATTAACATACTTGCATTTTTAAAAATACGTAGGACATGGATGATATTAGTATCTGACGCACTCGACTAAGTCCCTGCAAGAGTTTTTTTTTATGTTCTAGAATCGCTCACCCCACCTATCAAAAGATATGTATTATTTGACATTCTTTTTGTTATCATCTAAACTTTGTAACCCAATAGGTTTCTATGACGCTCGAGTAAATCCCGATCTGGCATCGTTGGCTTTCATTCTGTAAAGCGTGCGATAATAAGGAACACATAAGATATCTCATTGTATTGTTTAGAAAATGGCTACGCTGTACTTAATTTTTTTTTAATAAAATTAGACCATTTAGGCAAACGTGGGCGTATCTAGAGATATTTTTAAAATTTTTGGTGCTGGACTTGTGCTGAACAGGAATGTTCGTGTAAATGTTGTATTTATTAGTTTTTAGGGGCAATTTTTTTGTTAGAATAAATTCTGGGCTAGGCACGACTACGGCCTACGGCCGCGCCCCCACCTACGGCACCCACCTCAAACCACCCATGCAGGTAAAAGAGCTAGCGGGTCACCTGTACATTTACAGCACTATAGGAACTATAGATGCCGCCTATCAGTTATTTGTTGATCCGTCACTAAAACCCGGTATTGTAATAATTTGCAGCAGGGCACAGTAGAAGAATGCAGATGGTTAAAATTTCTTTTTTTGTTAATTATTAAATTGTGAATTGCTTTATCTAATTATCAACCAGGTAAATATAAATTTTATATACAATAAAAGTACTTATTGTATATTAAAGAGATAATGGTAATTAGACCTTATGGTCGCTCAGCCAGGTCGCTTTTATTAGGACATTGCAAATTTGCACTTGATTTTAATAAAATATTCCACTTTCCATAATTGGTTTAAAATCTTTATAGTAAATAGATAAATGTTAACTTTTAATTTTTCGTCAGATTTCTTTTCTTAATTTTGGTAAAGCTGTGATATTGTAATTTTTACTTTTAAAACAAAATCTAGACGCTAGTTTCTTGCATTGTTTTAAAAATATTCTTTCTAATAAGTTATAATTATAATTAAAATTGACAATGACCTAAAATATATAGGTGTTTCGGTTTTTTTTTCTTTTGGTAAAAATATACATTTAAAAAAAATACAGCGTTCTGATAACCCGTAACGCCCAATATTAATAATATATCTCCTACGTCAATCTTCGATTGTTCCATATATTTATCCAATCTCTAGTATGGTTATGGAACAATCGAAGATGGACGTAGGAGATAGATTATTAATATTAGGTGTAAATGTATATGACATCTTAAAGATAAATCCAAAATAGTCCATCCTTTTTGCATGACGTCCATTTAAAATTTCTATCTTTAAAATTTTGGTGATAATTCATTTATATGGTTCGGTCCATTTGATCTCAATTGTGTAAAAATAATTAGGTATTCTAAATTAAAAAAAAAAAACTAGTGTTAATCTATTTTTCACTGCATTGTATGTACAAGTATCAAAATATATTTTTAATCGTTGCTTAGAAAATACAAACCTAGAGGCTTGCATCATACTTAGCTTTTGATGACTAAAAACTGACTCGATTTTTGATTTATATCTAAAATTTAAATTAAAATGAGGCCGCCGTGGCACTGGGGCACAAGGGTGTGACTGTAACGCGACTGTTGTGAGTTCGATCCCCACTCGGGGGAATGAATTATTATTTATTAATATTTTTATTTCTTCGCTCAGGCACCAAGGCAAAAGCCCGGCGTTGCCAGTAGCAGTAGTAGTTCCGCCGCTCAACACGCGTTGCCTCTAAATATTCGCCGGAAATTGGGGAACGGAGTGTCTTACCACTAGGTTCCCTCTGCCTACCCTGCTATATGCGGGATACAGCGTGAAGCTGATTTTAAAATTAATTATATTACACTTGGCTTGACAAATCACGTCTTTTCATCAGGACTTTTGATGTAATGTAATATGCTTTTGCTAATAAGGGTGAAATTTAATCAAATGACCTCCAACTGGCAGTGACATTGCCAAAGTACATGAACCGAGCCAAGCACAAATTTAATTTGTATCTATTACCAAAAAATACAACTAAAATATAATGTTTTTTTTTAATATCAGATTTCTAATATAGAACTTCTACATGTGATCGAAGCTTACATTGGGGATTGAATATAACAATTAAAAACCCCTCGTTTGATATTAACTTTAGCAAATTTCTCCATAGTAGCTAGTCAACACGAATGTGTTTTGGATAAATCCAATGATTAATATTTAAAAACGATATTTACGGCCAGTGATATTAATAAGATAACGTTGAAACACGATTTTCTAGAATATTGAGGAAATTGAAAATAAATGTTCAAATGATGTCGTCCTCCCGTAACGGCCGTCTCTGTGTAATCGTTTCCATTTAGTAATATAAAATAATTAAATGTCGTCGATTTGTTTGTTTAAAGTGCTAACTCCTTTTAATTTAATATTACGCGTGAAATTTTGTAAAAAGAATTCAAAGGCGGAAAACAAAGCCAGTTTTTTACTTTTGTTTAAAATTTCTTCACAATGTCAGGAAGCCTGTCCGGATTGTTTTATCAGATATGCTTTTATGGCTGTGGCATATGTTTTTCTACTTTAACTCCAAGTACATATATCTTGAATTTTGCCGAAACTAAAGAGAAAGGAATAAAAAGCTGTGGAAGCTTAATTCTACGGATGCCTTGTATTTTCTTTCTTGTCTTTTAATATCTGTTTCTATCTGTTGTTGGTTATGAACAAATGGAGTTGGCAATTTAAAACTTTTAGCTGACGATGTATATTTCCCTCTAAAATTTAGAATCAAAGTTATTATACTATGTAAATATTGTATAGATTTCTTAATATCATTAAGTTATATGGCCAAGGTATTGAATGTTTCATTTAAGTTTAAAATTTAAAAAAAACTTTGTATATTATATGAATAATTCGATAATATTAAGAATATATTATTATGTTTTTATTAATAACTAATGTAAGAAACTAAATGACACTGTCGCTTAGAAATGGAGTTGAGCTTCAAAATTTCTGTAACAGTGTTATACCTAATATAAAATACAGCAATATTTTATGAAAAAATACTTAAACTTGTCAAGCAAAACCCTTCTGTATATAAATTACTAATACCTCTCTACTTTTTGTCAGTCTGTACATAAATTTAATCATTTCCATCAATACACTAATTTTAAAATAAAATTGTAAAAATTAAGAATTACATTTATGTTATATTTAAATAAAATAAAAGTTTAAGATCATAACGCGGGCAGATCAAGTTTAAAACTGCTTAAACCGCATAGGACTTGATCTTCGGATTTTAAAAGGTAAAATTCTTGAACCAACCTTGTAATATAACAATCGGGCTAACCGTCTAATGAATGTTTATAACTAAGTTGCGTGCGCGGTCGTCTTTAACAAACAAGAAAGTATAAATCGAACACACGAGCGTGTAATCGCTTAGTATGAATTGGGTCGGTTGTTTCATAATAACTCATTTTGTTATTGAAAACAAAAAATAAAACTAATCTATCTATTATATGTTTAATTCGATATTGTTTTTAATAATTTCATTATTCAATTACAATAAGTACCTATAATATGAAAAATATTGGCGCGTCTGTTTGTAGCATGTATATGGTTGTTATCTGACGATCGCAACTCAACTTTGTCACGTGAAAACTTCTCTTCTATATCTAGTTGTAAATTATGAATGAATCCTAATATTTTTAAGAACTCTAAGTGAATTAAGCTATACAGCCTTTAATTATAGTAATAGAATTAACTACTTCCGCCCATCGAATACATCACATCATATTTTGTGATATTTATATTAATTAGTAATCATTTCGTCCAATTAGAGTCCATATTATTTTTAATATCAACCTTTTTAAGTCTTTGCCGACAATTTGTCGTATGCTATTTTTTTTCTGATGAGGACCGGATTTTCCGGTTTTAAACGAAGCAAAATGAATTTGAATAGCCGTTGTAATATCATTTTTAAAATTCCATACGTCCTCATTCTCAAGTCGCAAGCCCTTTCATACATTGTCTTTTTCAATATAATCACCGTCTCGCATCGCCTTCAAATATGTATTTTATAAATAAATTTTAAATTTCGCAAGTTTATTTTGAAAAGCATTTCCAATTGGGCAAAAAATTACAATCTCGTTTGGTATATTTAAGTATCTTTTTACAATTGTGAGAATATAATATAATATGATAAGATCTCTTCATTGATTAAATATATAAAGTATACGCTCAAACTTAAAATTGAAGGCGATAAGTTATTACAATTATTAACTTTGACTTCACAATCGGCAATTATTGTGAATAAATTTGTAGTCTGTGAATGAATACTTTGTTTAACAAATCATTTGTACGTACATTGTTTTTATATCGTCATTGTATTTAATAAGTTTTTTTTTTCGAAGAATTTATTGTTTATTGTATTACTTCTCTTTGTTTAGTTGTCTGTTTTACATATTCCTCTCCAGGTCCTTCTATCTGATGCACGGCCTGTTGATTCTTCGTTTCTATTTTGATAATAAGAAATTGGTCCTTTAATCGGATTGTTCGATTTGTCGCACTTTTATTATGAAAATGATCTAACATAAAATTATCAATTTATGAAAAACATCGCTCTTAAGGACAGTCGTGTAATCGCGACAGGTTGTGGCTTCGATTTCCACTTGAGGAAATATTTAATATTTTCATTTATTCGCTCTGGTGTCGAGGCAAGGCGAGGCGTTGAGTTCCGCCACTCAACACGCACTGCTTCCGATATTGCGGCGGAAAATTGGGTCTTTACTGTCGATTTGGACAACATGAAAGGATAATATTTAATCATTTTCATTCTAACAATGTATTAAAAAATATAGTTTGTGTCATGCATGTCATAACTATAGTAGAGTGTCATTTTTATTACTAAATCTTATATATATATTTCTATATTATATTCAGATAATAAATAAATAATATACATCTTGAATAAATGAATGTTATAAAAAATATTATCTCTAACATAACTTTTTGAAACAATTGATATAGTTTTTAATATGACAAATGTTTATTTAAATTATCGTTTAATTATAATTAAGTATGATGACGTTATAAACGGGAAGGTATAGGTATTTTGAAGTTTATATGTTTTATTATCTGTTCTTTTTTTATTACCTGTTATTCATACATTGCCTGCACATCTTAAATGAAAGGCTTTACTAATAATTTCCTTAATTTCAGAAATTACTTTAAACTAATCATAAAAGTATATTTTATGGTAAAGTGTTCCACAATTTTTGCAGTTAGGCCACTTTCACACTGTGGGTGCAATATTTGTTCTTTTATGACTAATATTCTTTAATTATTTGATCTTTTTTTATAAGTATCTATAACTGATGTTTTTTGTATTGATGTTTAAGATTTCCATTAACTATATACTTTAATCATTATACCTGTATGCTGTACAAGTTTATGTTATATTTTTGTAATACAATTATTTGTTGTATTTATTTATAAGTAAAAATAGGTTTCAGGATTTTATTTAATTATAGAACTGATGTTTATAAACTTCTTGTCAAATAAACGGTTTTCATGATCGTTCAATAAATGACTTTTTATTACCTTGTAATTATTTTTTTTTTGGATTTTTTGTTTTCTAATATTCGAATTAATAAAACACCAATACCGCATCTTACGTGGGAAAAGAAAAATATTGAATCATAATTCCATTCCTTAATTACCACCTTATGAAGTGTAGTAAGAAACGAAAATGTTTTAAATACAATTTTTTATTGAATGAGAATCCGACTACAAAATAAAAAAAAAATAAGTCTTTAAAATATCGTCATAAAATAAATACATCGCCAATCACATTGACTTACATTCAGCACATACATAAAAAAATAGAGATACCTTCCTATTTCACTTAACTTAATTGGCGGCTAATTGACATTTAATTAATGGTTTCTAAAAAATAAGAACTGGGCCGCGGGAAGATCGCAAAAATTATTGAGGTCGCTTATAGCGGAATTCAATACTACAGTTTGTTTAATAAGATTTACAAAAAATATTCATATAAATTATAGACAGTGATTTATTTAATTTGATATGAATTATGATTCGTTTAAAATTCGTGCTATTTAACTCAGTTAGCGCCATCTAACGGAAATATTTCTAACTCATTCTTCTACTGACACGAATGTAGTTATACGTATAGCGCCATCTAGTAGTACTTAATGGAACTACGAAATAGTAAAGTAACTTTTTTCGAATCCGAAGTTTTTCATACACATACTAGATGGCGCTGGTAATAAATTTTTCATGTATATTTTATAGCTATAAAAATATAAGTATAACGATAAATTTTATATATATCGCATAAATAGTATGTTAAATAATTTCTTAATTATACCATTAAGTATTTCATATTATAGTTCACATTAGAAAAAATGATTTTCCTTAAACTTTCTGATATCCTTTTATTACAATAGATGGCAATTTAGTCCATAACTCAAATAATTTATTTTAATTTCATTGATACGTTGAACAAGTTACATTTAATATTTTTAAGAGGAAAGTTTATTTACAAAACATTCAAAGATCTTACTTTAATATAGTGTATGCCAGTTTAAAAATATTTTTAAGACATTTTTACAATGTCAAATTTATCATGACATCGTATCTATTGTCAAATGTCAATGTCAACGTTGTTTTTACTTTGAAACCACTCACATTTTTCGAACTATTTTCCATAATTATTAAATCTAAATAAAATGATCGCTTATATTGCTCAAAGTGCTATGTGAAGGTGTGAATATTACTATTTTGTTGGACATGCATATATAGAGTTATTATGGCGAAAATGAATATTGATGCTACGATAGTCAAATATGATCACTTCATCAACGATGTACTGAAAGAGGACTTACGTATACTGGAGTCCAAATTACAACATGTAAATGCCGAAATATCAGACCTCATACAGCAAAGACATTCTTTAAAAGTTCTTACCGATACAACTGTACATCCAAAAGGTTTCAAAACACAACTTAATATAGGTAGTCATTTTTTTATGGAAGCGTCCGTCACGGATACTTCAAAATTACTTATTAATATTGGATCAAATATATTCTTGGAATTTACTTTACCAGAAGCAAATAAATATTTAGATGCAAGAATCAAAGCATATGAAGAAAAATCAGAAGAGCTACGTAACAAAGCTATTGCAGTCAAAGCTCATATAAAGTTAATGTTATTTAATATAGATGAATTACTCCATCAAAGTAATAAAACTTAAAATAGCTTTGTTATAAATAAATAAATATTATAATGTGAAGAATATCAGTAATAAAATAGGCAGAGCAGTCGAAGAGAAGTACTTAGAGAAGAAGCCTGAATAGTAATACTTTATTTTGTTAGTTTTGTGTTTAATCCTTCATATAGTAGCCAGAGAGAACAGAGAACCTAATGATGCATACCTCTTTCTTTGTATCCATTGTCATTGTCCTCAAGGGGCTTATCTCTTTGAAATATCAGAACCTTCAGCAAACAAGTAGTTCCTTAAGTAAATTGTCCAATTTAATTAATTTTTTTGTAAATTAAAAGTGAATAAATTAAGATTTTCCAGAAACATTGAGTGTATAAAATAATTATATATTTTTTATAACACTTTACATTAATTATTTTTTAGTTGGTGTTTTAATTTATTTATAGTTGCTATTTATTCTAATTAATAATTATATAGCTTATTATAATGCAATGGAAATTTTAATGTTAAAATGAATGCATGTAGTGTTCTTGCATGCAGCAGTGTAGGCAGAGGGAACCTAGTGTTAAGTACTCCATCCTGTATTTACCCCGAGTTGAAGCATGTCTGTAGATTGGTCGTACACATTCACTCCACTTTGTCTTCTGGGGAATTGAAAATGTATATAATAAAAATATTACAAGCTTTATGTTCTTATTGTATTTACAATATAGTAAAATTATTTAGTTTAATATAGTGTAAAAATTTGCAAAATACTAAATTATTAACTTGAACAATGTCCAATATCAAGCTGGTGAAAGTAAATTGTTTCAGCTGTAAGTCAAATATTTAAAATTTATTAAACATAGGCAAACAAAAATCTTACATTTATCTTTTAAATAAAATCAGCTTCACGCTGTATCCCGCACACAGCAGGGTAGGCAGAGGGAACCTAGCGTTAAGACACTCCGTTCCCCACTTACTGCCGAATTCTGGAGGCATTGCGTGTTGAGTGGCAGAACTCAACGCCGCGCTTAGCCTCGACACCAGAGCGAAGAAATGGAAATATAAATTTAAGTAAATATTTCTTCTTCGAGTGGGGATCGAACCCACAACCACTCGGTTTTACAGTCACACCTCGTGCTGCTGCGCCACGACTGGCCTTTATCTTTTAAGTTATATGAATTATTTTACATTACTCATAATTCACAGCATACAGCAGGGTAGATAAGAAACAGGGAAGATAGAGGAAGTGTTAAGAGGCTTAGTTCCTTACTTTCCGCCGAATTTTGAATGGCGTAACTAAACGCCGCACTTTGCCTCGACACCAGAGCGAAGAAATGGAAATATAAAATTTAAATAAATATTTTACTTCACTCGAATAGGATCGAACCCACAACCAGTCGTGTTTGTACTGTCACACTTTGTGCCCTTGCGCCACGACTGGCCTCCAGAATTCGGTGGAAAGTGGGCAACGAAGTATTTTATCGCTAGGTTCCCTCTGCCTACTGGCGCTGTGTAGAATATAGTGTGAAGCTGAATTTGAATAGTATTTTTACAACATACTTATAGTTTTTTACAGTTTAATTATAAAATAATAATTTCTTGAGTCTTGTCGGTCGATGTAACGCTTTCGAATACCTACATACATACGGCTATAAATGAACCAACTGTTCAAAATTTTACAAGAAATTTTTGTTACTCAATACATTAATTTAAAATTGTTTTTATGTTGGCATTATGCACTTAGAAATAAATATATTAATTAATTATTAGCAGGCCATGTGCGCCTTCGCCCATTTTAGTTTAATTATTTAAGCGTTTTTAGTGAGGATTGTTTTCGTTTGACAATTTTAGTACCGTTATCTATACTGATATACACCAAATTAAATCTTAATTTAAATATTTAATTGTTGTACAAATAGAAACATATTAGGTTAACAATATCTAAACGGGATTTTTCTCGCGTAAATTGATCCATAACTGATTCTAAATTTCAAATCGAAGATTTTGGAGATTAGCCCGAACAATCAGAAAAACAGACAAACAAAAAATTTTACATTAAAAAAAATATATTGAAATCACAGACAGGCACATCACACCATTTTGTTTTGAATAGATATACCTATATATTAAAAATTGCCCACATCCTGTACAACTTATACTAAAGTGGCATTTTATTATTACTTATAATTTTATCTGAACTTTTTCCATCAGATAACCCAGATTTTTAATGTTTATATGTCATTCGAAAATGTCTACAAAGGCGGTATTGTTTTATAGCTGGACTGTTACGGACCTTCATCAGATAGTCGCGATCTTCAAAGGAGACTGAAACTATTCCATCAATTTTTGGGCCTAGTATGTAAAGAGATGAAAATGGTATGATTTGATAGATTTAAGTAATAAGTTTATAGTAAATAATTAAATATCTATCAAATGAACAACTATTGTTAAGGCAGAATTTTAATATTTCTCATAGTTTATATAGAATGTTATGTTCCTACATTAGATAGATGTTCCAGATCAATTGTGTAAATGCTCACCATGTTCGACAATTTTTGTTGCAGCTTCACGCTGTATCCCGCTTATAGTAGAGTAGGCAGAGGGAACTTAGTTTCTTAACACTCCGTTTTCCCATGTTCTGCCGAATACTCGAAGCATGCCGTGTTGAATTGCGGAGCTCAACGCCACCAGTTACCAGAGCGATCATTAATAATCATTAATCAGCTTCACGCTGTATCCCGCACTCAGCAGGGTAGGCAGAGGGAACCTAGCGTTAAGACACTCCGTTCCCCACTTTCTGCCGTATTCTGGAGGCATTGCGTGTTGAGTGGCAGAACTCAACGCCGCGCTTAACCTCGACACCAGAGCGAAGAAATGAAAATATAAATTTAAGTAAATATTTCATCTCCTCGAGTGGGGATCGAACCCACAACCAGTCGGTTTTACAGTCACACCTCGTGCCCCTGCGCCACGACTGGCCTTACCAGAGCGATAACATGAATATATTAAATATTTCATTGCCCCGAATTGGAATCGAATCGATTATATTTATACGCTCGTGAAAGTGCGCCACGTCGGGCTGTATAACTTTAGTTAGGGATAATATCGGTTACCCTGATCGGTATTCACTCCCATGTAAGTATATATGTAGGCACATTTAGCTTAGTGTTTAAGAAAGTTGTCTTAATTTTAGGAAGTTAAAAAACAGTTATGACCCTCTGTAGTTAGCGGTCACTGGTCAAATGATGGATTAACCTGAAAATTGGAAAAAAATATCTCTATATTTTTTTCCGGAATGTCATAAAGTTGCTTCTATTCATCACAAGTATGTGGGAGACACGTGATCAGGAAAAAAATCATCAGAGCAGTTACGCAAAAAAAAACGTATTGCTATTATATTCAAGTAGGCGTTAATACGGAAAGACATTTCGAAAATAGTGCGTTTAATAATTATTTGCCAAATCGACCGTTGTGTATATTTAGTATATCTTATAAAAAACGTATTTTAAAGACTAGCAACCCGCTCGCGTCTTCGCCCGCTTGAACAATATATAAAAACAACAACAATATTTACACTATTTATTTACTAATCTGAATTATGTTCGTATATCACTTTAAAGACAATATCTATATATTAAACAATGAAAAAAAACTAAACTAAACAAACTTCACGCTTTATCCCTAGCGGGGTAGTCAGAGAGAACGGAGCGCCAAACGCTACGGTTAAAACAATGAAGTTTTAGCCAATTTAATAAAAAAAATATACAGAAATTTTGTCGAACTAAATACTTTAAATGTCTATAGTTTTCTTATGTATGTACTATTTGAAATAAAACAAACTCAAAATTAAAAGGATGTTTCCCAAAATACAATAGTAAAAACTGCACTTAAATTAAGTTAGCCGTTTCGGAGATTATACGTACGATATGAGACGTATACAAACGCAAAGACAAAAATATGCACATGCAAAAATTTTAAAAATCATTAATTAGATTTCTAAATACATTGATAAATGTCCCCAATAATAGATTTTCTCATTTGTCTTCCGTGTACGGACAGACGATCAGTTACAATTTTATTATACTCGTATGTATAGATATAAAATGTTAAACCTTAATTTATTTTAATACGATTTAAACAAATATCAAATCTATTTTAAAGGTGATATTTTAAATTATTCTTCATAGGGCAGCACTGAAAAGACTTCCTATAAGTCAGTTGGGATTAGACAAATAAATAAATAAAAAAACGTAGTAATGCTGTCGTGGCGCAGGGACACAAGTGTGACAAGGGAACACGTCGGTTGCGGGTTCGATTCCTATTTGGGGGAATAAATTGTTATTTTCATTTCTTCGCCCTGGTAGAAAGAAGGTAAAAATAAAAAAGGAGAAATTAGACAAAGTCTAAAGACTTTAAATCAATTTATACAAAATTTAATTAAGCATCACCTTGTTGTCGATTTTTTCTATATTAATATATTGCATTTTTAAAAAAGCATTTTTAAAGAAACATGCTTCGGCAGCTTTTTGTTTCTTTCAAAAGTGTGCCACGCTGTAGGCTTTATAGACTTTAAAAAAACCTGGATTTGAACCCATAACAATCGCGACAAACCACACATCCCAACTCCACCACCATACGCCCACCATAAGCACATCTCGAGACTAATATCGTGAAGATATTAATATTTATCACACAATATGTAAGCTGAGTTGACAAATTTCCTATATCACTTACCGGGGGAGATATCCATTTATGCGTACCGGAGTGACTGTTGAACACTGTTCGATTAGTTCTCAAGATCAGAACGAAGGGAAAACCTGCTGTTCTAGGCCTTACCAGACAAATTAGGCTTAATTTTAATATTTTATACGTCTCAAGATGTGGACTTTCATATTCATAACACTTGGTTCCAGTGTGAATAAAATTAGCATGGAGATGGGTAGTGGGGTTAAATCTGTGAGTGGTATACTCGTTGCGGTGTTTACACTAATTGCTTAACAGTTTATTGGATTTAAGTTATTTTTTTTTTTTCAATTTATTATTATTATTCATAATTTGCTTTTACATTGGGTGCTTCTTTTCTTTTGGATTATAGATTTTTTTATTAACATTCTAGGTTTTAAGGCCATTCGTGGCTCAGAGGCACAAAGTGTCGCTGTATAATCGACTGGTTGTGGGATCGATCACCACTCGAGGAAATTAAATATTTATTTAAATTTATATGTTCATTTTTTTTGCTCTGGTGTCGAAGCAAAGCGCGGCGTTTAGTTCCGCTACTCAATAAGCAATGCCGTAGATGCATAAGAAATGCATAGATTTTGGCGTAAAGTGGGCAACGGAGTGTCTTAACATTAGGTTCCCTGCTTACCCTGTTGTGTGCGGGATACAGCATGAACCTCTCTTTTAAAATTTCTAGGTTTTACGGTCAGTCGTGACTGTAAAATCGTCGAGTTGTGGGTTCGATCCCCACGCGAGGGTATGAAATATTTATTTAAAATTACATTTTCATTTATTCGCTATGGTGTCGAGGCAAAATGCAGTTGAGTTCCGCCACTCAACCTGTAATTCGGCGTCAAGTTGGGAACGAAGTGTCTAACACTAGCCTCTCTGCCTACTGTGTGATTTGATTAATTGTAGATTTTTATTTTGGTTTCATATTTTTTGTTTATACTTTAAATACTTTCTTTACTACTTCTTTTTATTTACTTAATTTTTTGTTTATACTTTATTAAATACTTTTAATAAGTTTTATTACTATAGGGCTAGAATTATAGTGTGCGGATATATTTGTACTGAGCCATTATAAGTATGTTTAATTTATGAAAAATCGGTCAAGTACGAAGCGGACTCGCCCACCAAGGTATCACTATCAGGATTTCAACGGGAAGTAAAATATACAACCGTTGACAAGCTTCAGTTTGAGGCGTAATTACTCATTTTACATAGAAGGAATTACGAATATACCTACGTTTGTAATGGTTTTTTCTGTAATACCTCAGTTTTGAAATTCTAGATTTTGTTTTTTATTTGTACTGTGTATTTGTAGTGGTTACTATCTGCCCAAATTTAACAACAAAGTTACCTTATAAGGGTTGTTTCTTCTCTATATCCCACACATAGCAGGATAGGTAGAGAAAACCTATTGTTATGAAACTCCGTTCCCCGCTTTCTCCCGAAATCTCGAGGTGTAACATGTTGGATGGCGAAACTCAACGCCGCACTATGGGCAATCAAGGTCTGTATCAGATCAAAAATCGATAACTTTTTTAATTGTTAAGATAAACAATTGAAATTTTGCACAAGCATAAAGTATAAAATGGCGCTTTATGTAAAGTTGAGATATTATAATTTTATTGGAGT
>DWMY01000554.1:0-23025 GCA_018249775.1 Heliconius hecalesia formosus | reverse complement strand
TACTACCGTCAGTTACTGAGGCTCTAATTAAAATATGTATACTATTATAGTACAGGGGCAGGTTTTCAGAATGCCGCCCATTACGAACAGCGCTAAGACTCGTTTAGACGATGCTAATTACTTACTTGCTGTACTATGAAAAGTAGAGCCTCTCGGTCTTTCCAGTCTTATTGTAAAATGTAAAATGTCAAATGGGGAGTTTTTTTATTATTTTTTATTTCATAGGCGCTGGGGCACAAGCGTGTGCTTGTAGGCGCGACAGGTTGTCGGTTCGATTCTTGTTTGAGGAAATGAAATATTAAATATTTTCATTTCTTCATTTTGAGTATCGTGGCAAAGCGTGTTAGTGCCTTGGAGGCATTGCGTGTAACGGATGTGTCTTAATTGGAATCAAGTGTTTTTACACTAGGTTCCCAGGTTCCCGCTGCCTATCTATCTAGTTTAAGTAGAACCTAACTTAGTAAGATTGGCTAAGAATATGAAGGAGCGTTTCTTTTATTTGGCATTGAAATTATCAATAATTATTTAGAACAGTACGAACATGTCCCAAAATGTTCCGAAAATGCGATGGTAGTAAGTTGGTATTGGAGTGTCTTAACCCCTCAGGTTCCCTCTGCTTATCCCGTTACGCGGGAAAAACGTGAAGCTAATTTACCACATTTAGGCAAAGTACTTACAAACGTATGGTTACAATTCACTCTAATATATTATATTAGGAGCCATTTTTCACGTCGCGTTCTAATTAAATTCTTGTCTGGAGTCCGAATTCCAGAATTTCGAAATATCGTGTAGATATTTCGGTTACCGTCTCATTAATTACCAGGTATACTGTCCGCAGAACAGGTAAAAAAAATATATGTAAGATTTTGGTACAGTTGTATATTGTTAGTAGGTTTGATTTGTAAGATGATTTATTGTTTTATGGAGGCCAGTCGTGGCGCAGAGGCGCAAAGTGCTACTGTAAAATCTACTGTTTTGTGGGTTCGATCCCCACTCGAGGAAATGAAATATTTATTTAAATTTATATTATCATTTCTTAGCTCTGGTGTCTAGGCAAAGCACGGCGTTGAGTTCCGCCAGTTAACGCAATACCTCCAGATTTCGGCGAAAAGTGGGGAATGGAGTGATCTTCCAGAACAGAAGTTAAGAACATTAGGTTCCCTCTGCCTACGGTGCTGTGTGCGGGATACAGCGTGAGGTCGATTTTTTAGCAATAGGCTCCTTCCGCCTAACCTCCAACATGCGGTATACAGCGTAAGTTGAAAAAAAAACATAATCTCAACCTACCCTTAATCCAGAATGATGAAACAATATTACAACTGAACTAAACTAAACAAAACTAAAAAATAATGTTAAGTTAAATCACCAAAATATTTACTTAGCTAGGACGAAGTGTGGAACGTGAACTTTTTGCAGTCATTTAGCCCGTGACTCTAGAACGTCAGCGCGGGGAAGTAAACGACCGCCTTGTGTCTAACGAAAATGTCAGATTGGCCTTCCTTTATGACAACATGAATTAAGTCTTATATAGGCCAGGTGGTGTTGTACCTGTCAAAGACGTTTTTTAGCAATAAAATTAGATTTTGGTTTTAAATGTATGTTTAACTGAAAATAATTTTGTTGGCGGCGTTAAGTTGCGCCATTCAATTCGTAATGTGTCCAGAATTTAGCGGGAAGTGAGGAATGGAAGTCTCTTAATGTGAACTGAAGCTAAAAAGAAATAAAATTTTGTAATGTCCTTGACATACGAGTACATTTTGTTAATTTTAAACTGTATTTCGCATTTAGGAGAGTAAGCAGAGAGAATAGCGTGGTGGCTCTCCGTTCCAACACACCGTCCAATCTCCATTATCTATTAAGTGGTGTAACTCAACGCCGCGCTTGTGTTACCAGAACGAAATATTTAAAATAATCCATAACCGTCACGTTTATATTCAGACGCCATACTCCTACGCCATCATAGTATATAAAAAATATATATATTACCCCAAGTCGTATTTGAACCTGCGTTCACCAAAATCAGTCAAGCTTATCCAAACTGAGTGACTACAGTGCCATATTTGTTTTTATAATAAAAACATCTCAACTTATAAAACGTATTTAGATCATTCTAATATACGTATTTTACGCTTCCATTTCATTTCACTACAATTTGCAAGGTGTTTCTTGTTTTGTTCCCAAAAATTATTGTAATAACTATTTTAGACTTTATTTCAAAGGAGTAAAGTCTTTATTACATTGTTTCAATGTTTCATAAAGAAGGTATAAGGTTAATTTTTTTGTGTTTTTATTGTAATTGGTTGTTGGAATTGAGAAGGAGGTTATTATAGAAAGAAATAATTGCAATTCATTTTTTTTTTTTCACCTGCATCTAGTATTATCAGGCAGCTTAATATTAAATAATTATACTCTTCGCTGTAAAAGGTTTTTGAATATTTTCTTAAAATTTCTAACCTTTGTCATAAACTCAAACGATAACCTCTTAAGAGGCGGTCGTGGCGAAGTGGGACTGCGTTTGACTGTAAGGGCAGTGCTTGTAGGTTCGATCCTGACTAGGGGATTGATTATATTCTAAATATTTTCATTTCCCTACTCTATAAGGTATAGAGTTACATTGAGTTTCGCTATTCAACGTATTGTCTCCAAATTTGTCGGAAAGTGGGGAACGTAATAAGGTTAATGTAAGTGATGGGGAATGTTATAAAATTCGTTTTAATTACCATAGTGGAGGCAGAATTAACAGCGGGATATGGGGGAAAAAGCGTAAATCTACATATTGCACACTACTACGCTACGCTATACGCAGATAGGTTGAAATTAGGTATCCATATATTTTTTTTGCAAAATGAAAGGAAAAACCGAGAAAAAATGTCAAAACCAAAAAATATATGCAAAATCAGATTTTTATTCTTGTGGCGTTGAGTTTCGCCAATCAACACTGAATGCCTCCAGAACTTTGGCGGGATGTAGGGAGCGGAGTGTATTAACACTATTCTCCTTCTGTGTACCTTGCTATATATGGGATACAGTCTAAACATGAACTTATAATCTTAAGCCACGTATCTAATGCGGAACACAACGCTGCACATTACAACACCGTAATATACTTTTAGAATGAATTCCACCACTCAAAACGCTTTGAAAATTCTGCGTAAAGTAGGGAACAGAGTGTCTTAACACTAAGTTCCCCCTGCCTTCCCTATATGCAGGATACAGCGTGAAATTTATCAAAAGAAAAAAAAATGATTAAATGACTTCCCTCCACATACAGGGGGTGTGGAAGCATCCTATTACATTTTATTACCTAGGGCTGTTAACAAGATCAATTATGGAGTGTGATTTTATAAAAGCTCAACCGAGTAAAGTAAAGCTGTAAAGCTAATTTTATTTCACTTTTTTTATTTTATCGTACGTTTCATTGTGTGTTATATATAGTGTTAATCTTTCCTTATTTTGTTTTGTTTTCAAGGGAACCTGGGAACCTAGAGTTAAATATTTCTTTCCCTTAGTCGGAATCCCCACAACCGTCGCGCTTACAATCTGATAATATCCCAATACGTCATAAAATATAGTATTTTTTTGCTTCCCGCTGTATCCCACATAAAGCAGTATAAAGGGACCCTAGTATTAGGCACGTTGCCCACGATTCGCCCAATTTTCGTGATATTGTTCTGAGTGGTGCTCAACGCCGCGTTTTATTTTCTTACCAGAGCAAGCAAATAAAAATAATGTATTCCTCTGAGTTGGAACCACGCTTACAGTTTGACACTGTGCCGTTATGTTAAAAAGTCCTCAAAATTAACAATAAAAAAATTACATTTTTCATTCTTATAGATTACAAGAATTTCTTACTAAGAAATTTTAGTTTCACTATTTCACTTGTTTTATTTCTTTATTTCACTTCTCTACAGAAACAGGGAGACCAGTCGCGGCGCAGGGGCACAAAGCGTGACTGTAAAATTGACTGGTTGTGGGTTCGATCCGCACTTGAGGAAATGAAATTTTTATTTACATTTATGCTTTCACTCAACAAGCAATGCCTCTAGAACTCGCCGGAAAGTGGGGAACGGTATGTCTTAACACTAGGTTCCCTCTGCCCTTCCTGCTGTGGGTGGGATACAGCGTGAAGCTGATTTAATTTGATTTTTTTTACGAAGAATCAAAACAATATATATATTATACATACATACAAACATATATATAACTCTATATTGCCCATTATCTCTAAAATCCAAACCGATGTTCAAGCAAATGCTAACAGCCGTAGACTAGAGTCGATTAAGTGGCGATGGCGCTCATCGCTGCTGTTTACTGCCAGGAATACATTTGGTTTTGTTGAGTTGGGATGCTATGAGAGATTTAAAAAAATACAGTTTTTTTAAATAATAAATTCGATGCCATTCGCGGCGCAGGGGCACAAACGTGTGGCTGTAAACGCGACGGGTTGTGGGTTCGATTCTAGGAAAATAAATATTTAATGTTTTAATTTCTTCGCCCTGGTATGGCAAAGCGCGTATGAGATCCGCCACTCAACGCGCAATGAGTACGGAAGGTTCTTAATGAGAACGGAGTATTTTTACACTAAGTTTCCAGGTTCCCTCTTCTCACCGTACAGGATTTAGCGTAAAGCTTAAAAAAATCTGAAGCTTAGAAAAAGCCTAAAATATCATATAAGTAAAAAATACTTGGACCCAGTGTACTTCCTTTATCTCGTGAATAGCTCCAGCATCCGTGTTTTATCGGCTAGCTGGTAGTTCGTGTAATTTGCATTAAGAGATGGGACGTTTGAGATGTTGACAACTCAACTATTTGATAATGTTGTTTGAGCTGAACTTAAAAACTTAATAATTTCTGTAAACGACTTTTAGATGAGAAAATAGAAAATGGAATTTGAAATATGCTTTTATTTGTTTGAAACCGTTGTGGTACAGTGTTTGGTTGTAAACGCGAAGGTTGTCGATTCCTTCTGTCTAAGAAAAAAATAAATTAAAGTGGCGTTGAGTTCCGCTAATTAATTAGTAATGTCTCGAAAAGTGGTGGGAAAGAGTAGAACGAAGTGTGCTTACACTACTGTGTGCTCCAAAATGTAATTTATATGAAGATATGTGTAGTAATATATATGAAGAGTTTATTTGGTTGACCGCGCGAATCTCAGCAACTACTACGTTATCAATTTTATTGTTTCGAATGTCACCCACCGTACCTGTTAATGTGAATTAGACTACTTAGAATGTGTCATAGTAATATAACCTAGTGACATAATAATGCCACAGCCCGTGGCTATCTTATATACATTTTTAGGGTTCCATACCTTTTAAGGAAAAAAAGAACCCTTATCCGTCCGTCTGTCTTTCTGTCAAGAGCCTTTATCTCAAGAACATTTAAAAATATCGAGTTGCAGTTCAAACCGTATACTCAGATCTAAGGCCCCGTAATTTCCTGAAAAAAAATTATTTCTACATTTACTTTAAAAAAAGATATGGCCGTTTACATCACAAGAGTCAATAGAGTGCTTCCGGTTGACCTAGAATTATGAAATTTGGCAGTTAGCATCTACAGGTAGTACTAGTTTAGGAAAAAATCTACATTTGTGATTAAATTCTATAAAAATAATAGCTAGCTCCAATTTTAACCGATCAATCCAATTTTTACACGGAACTCTCGGTGGACGAGCACGACTCGCGCTTGTTCAGTATCTACTATACTTATTCTGTACATTGTTGATATTGAAATTGTTTGAAGGATGTGTTTTTTTTTAAATTAAAGATGATCTTATGAGTCTAATGACACAATATTCTTTTTCCACTTTTTAAATATTTTGTGAGACGTTTGTCTGAGTGGCGAAACTCAACGTCGCACTTCAAAGTGCGGCGTTGAGTTTCGCCACTCAACTTACATTGCTCCCAGAATTCGGCGGAGAATGGGCAACAAAAGTGTCTTAATACTAAATTACCAGGTTCCCTGTACTGTAACCTGTAACTTTCAGTGATACAGCTTGACACTAAAACAAAAATAATAAAAAAACGTAAACATAAAAGGTTGAAACACTCAAAAGATCGATCGAAACACGCTACCAGCTACAACAAGTAAATACAGTCACTGGCTCTGAAGGTAGGGGTGTGAAGCGACCTGATTCCAGAACAAGTGATGCGTGATAGAGACATTCACAGCTTATGAGTGAACGTGAACACCCGAAATAATTTGTTTGACAAATTGTGGAGGTTATGTTAGAGGGCTGACGGGTTCGATTTCCGTTTGTGGTATTAAGTGTTTTTATTTTCTTAATATAAACTCTACATGTACAGGTGGAGAACGGACTGCCTTATCACTAGGTTTCCTTTGACTTTTGTATTATATGCGGGATACAGCGTGAAGCTTAAAAATTATGTAGAATAGGCTTTATAAAATAAAATGAAAGATGTTACTGATGAAACATTTTATGTTCTATTTCCTTCTTAAACTGTGGTTTAAATACTATTGAATCATACAAAAATCATCGAAAATTGGAAATGAAATTATAATATACTTTTACTATTATAATATACTTAGCTATGTTAGTTTTAAATCTATTTATCTAACATAGCAGGGTAGAGGGAGAGTCTCTTCTTGTTCCTTATCCGCCCAATTATCAAGACATTTGGTACTGAATGGTGAAACTTAACGCCGCGTTTATTAATTTCCTCCATACGAACCTAATCTAAAGTCACTTAGTCCCCATTAAGACACTTTCCGCTTAATTCTTGTAGCATTGCGTGTTGATTGGCAAAACTCAACGCCGCGCTATGCCACGTACCGTTTATATATTTTTAATTAAGTAAAAATACCTACAAACCCACATAATCGTAAAACGTGATGATAACGCCTAACAATTTGGCTTATCTGACAATTCCACTGAATGGAACTTGCCAAACTTTGCTTATTTTCACCTCAGATTAAGTACTATACAGTACCAACTAAAATAGAGCATGCAAAATTTACCTTTATTTATATGCTGCTAGTGTCTCTATTCTTATAATATTTTTGTGTTGTTCTAAAGTCTCCTTATATACTTGTTATTCATAAGATGAATATAAGAAGTTATTGGGATATTGTTTTTTTTTTAAATAAAGTGTGTCGAAATTCTCCATTCTCCATTTGTTCTAACATGAAAGACAATGTGTGGGAAGTTTTTTATAGCTTTCTACTGAATCGAGTATATAGCAGAGGGAACCCAGTGGTATAACTCTCTGTTCCGTATTTCTCTCCATTATTTTTGCTGAGTAGTGCTGTAACTTTCCCTTGTTATTAGAGCAAGCATATGAAATTAATTAGTTCTCTTGACTGGGAATCGATGCCACAATCCGGCCAACTTTTATTGTTATTTAAATGTACTAGATAATGTTTAAGTATATGGAAACAAAAGTATTTTAATTTTAAAATATACTATTATTGAGAAATGAATCTGTTACTATCACGTGTACAGTTCAAAACTTGGTTTCATAATTATGTATAAAAGAAAAAAAAAACTGGTTCAGCTGTATACCGTACACAAGAATGGAATGGAATGGAATATAAGAGGGAACCTAGTGTTAAGACCCACCGTTCCTAAGTTTCCGCCAAATTCTGGAGGCCTTACGTGTCAAGTGGCGCAACTCAACGACGCGCATTGCCTGGACACCAGAGTGAAGAAATGGATATATAAATTTAAGTAAACGTTTCATTTTCTCGATTGGGGATCGAACCCACAACTTTGTGCCCCTGCGCTACGACTAGCCTTTAATTATTTATCAGTTACATAAAAATGAACTTTATCTACATGAAATTAAAGTATATTTTTCTCCATATCAATATTGAAAGTAATAAGCAAATGTATTTCGCACATCTTTTTAATGAGATACGTGACTGTAAGGAGTTCGGTTTGGATTCGAATATTTCTAATTTCGAATTTCTTTGTAATATTCATTTGTATTTTGTTTTAAATTTTGTTTTATTTCTGTTTTAAATTGATTTTTTCCTGGTATCTATTGTTTGGTAGGTATATCCTAACATTAGGTTCCCTCTGCCTACCCGGCTTTGTGCGGGATACAGCGTGAAGCTTTTGTTACTGAGTGACTGATAGATGGCTCAGAAATTTGCGATATAAATTAAACTGAGGACAGCCTTGGCGCAGGGTCATAACGTGTGACTGTAAATGCGACTGGTTGTGGGTTCGTTCTCCCTTCAGGAAACGAAATATTTATTTAAATCTGTATTTCTATTCATCGTTCTGGTATCGAGGTTAAGCGTGGCGTTGAAGTCCGCCACTCAGCATGCCATGCCTCTAGAATTCTGCGGAAAGTGGGAAAAGGAGTGTCTTAACACTAGTTTCACTCAACCTACTCTGCCGTGTGCGGGATACAGCGTGAAGCCGAGTTTTCTTTTTTAATAGTTGGAAACGAGAAATAATTAAAATTTTACGTCTTAAAGTCTATTTCATCAAATATCAAAAAATATGACTATGAAAATGTGACATTTTAAAAGAGCAACTGTTGATTTTCTCGTCAACTCCTCCCAGCGGAACTTCCTTCCGAACCGACGACGTCAGCTTTCTGTCGTACTGTGAACACTCACTTTTTTATTTTGTTTTTCCATTTGAATTTTCTTTTTCCAATGTAATAAAATTATTTGAAATATTGGAGATAAAAAACGTAGAGATAATTTTATGTTAGGACATTCCGTTCCTCATTTTCCGTTCAATTTTCTAGATATTACGCGTTGAGTGGCGTAACTCAACACCACGTTTTGTCTACAAGAAAGAATAAATAACAATAAATTAATATAATCATTATATACCCTATACTCGATCAAATCGAATCCACTACAGTCGCGTTTACTATCAAACGCACTGCCACTGTGCCACGACGACCTCAATATAAATACAGGATATAATTTATACATAAAATATAATTCACTAGAAAAAAAAACCGAATTAAAGTCCAATATAGAGTAGATCTCGCTTCTATCTCCACTACTAACTATTTAAAAAAAATCTCTTTAACCTTGGATTTGATCCCACTATCATATTAGTCTAAACATATCTGTAATATGCCACCACTGTGCCACTAAGGTGTTCTATTGTGTAAAGATATAGATTAGTCGTGTTTAACAAAGCCGTAGCTGTTGTAATCCAAACATTTACTTAATAGGATATCGTTAATCGCTATTAAGAATGAGCATTGAGGCCGTCAGGTAAAGTGACCGACTGTAAACACAACTGTTGTGGGTTCGATTTCCACTTTGAAAAATAAGATATTTTATCATACTGGAGAGTAACAAGTTCTTCCGATCAATAAGCAATGTCTAGAAAGTAAAAAAAACTTTTTGCCTAATTTCCGAAACATTGCGCCCTGTATGGCGGAACTCAACACCGCGCTTTGTCGGAGCCGCCGGGTTAATGGTATGACGCTGTGACGCCAGGATTAAAAAATATATATATTTTATTATCATCAGAATATATATAGTTATCCATATACAAACGCATAAATGATCGGATTTGTCCTTTGTTTATCACCACTGGATACGAAAGGATATTATGGATATTCCGTAATAATATTTTTTAAGATGAATTTTATTCATATTATGTGATTTTATTTATAAATTTATATTTAGAGATATAGACGGTTGTGAGTTCGATTCCCACTCGGGGGAATGTAATATTTAATAGTTTTTATTTCATGGTAACGAGGCAAGCACGAGGTTGAGCTCAGCCACACAATACGCAATACGAGGATATGAAATATTTATTTAAATTTATATTTTTACATTTCTTCGCTCTGGTGTCGAGCCAAAGCGCGGCGTTGAGTTCTGACTCTCAACACGCAATGCCTCCAGTATTCGGCAGAAAGTGGGGAACGGAGTGTCTTAACACTAGGTTCCCTCTGCCTACCCTGCTGTGTGCGGGATACAGCGTGAGGCTGATTTTAAAAAGTTTAAATCATACAATCGCATCCACCATATTACAAATACCTAATAATCCTGAAAGGGTTGAGAACATCCTTCATTTAGGAGCTTTAGGGGAGATAGCAGAGGGATGTAGATTATGTGTTAATAGTCTTAACTTTGTGTTAAATACTTGTGTACCGGTTTAACTGAGAGTGCTTTATTTACTTTGTATTATAGATTATACTCGTATATATAAAAATCCAATCAAATAAAATCAGCTTCACGCTGTATCCCGCACACATCGGGATAGGCAGAGGGAAACTAGTGTTAAGACACTCTGTTCTCCACTTATCGCCAAGTTCTGGAGGCATTGCGTGTTGACTGGTGGAACTCAAAACCGCGCTTTGGCTCCACACCACTACTAGGAAGTACAATTTATAAATGTTAACAAACTTAAGTTTGCAGGCGTATGCGTTAATTTAATATAAAATGAACTAGAATTTATATAAGTTTGTAATAATTTTTGTCTGTAATGTAAATAAATAAATTTATTTATTTGATTATTTTTTCTTTATTTATATAGTAGTTTTCGCTCGTAAGCATATAACAAAGTGAGGATCACTTTTTAAATTTTTTTCCTTCTAAAGTACGGAACCCTAAAAATAGCTTTCAAAATTAATATTTTAACGTTTTGAATCCGCCACCACCACGTTCAAATGCAATAAACTTCACCACAAAATCGAGCGTGAATTTAAAAGCTTCTCATCCCAGCGTGCAATAATCTAGTTAAATACGTTATCCATACGTAAACGAATTGGCCTTATTTTCTAATATCGTGGTATAAAATAAACGATAAATTATTATGAAAAAAAAATCAGCTTCATGCTGTATTCCGCACACAGCGGAGTAGGCAGAGAGAACCTAGTGTCAAGACACTCCTCACTTTTCGCTGAATTCTGGAGGCATTGCGTGTTGAGTGGCGGAACTCAACGCCGCGCTTTGCCTCGACACCACAGCGAAGGAATGGAAATATAAATTATCTAATAATAGTCTTTTACTCGAGTGGGGATCGAACCTAAAACCAGTCGCTTTTACAGTCACACTTCGTGCCGCTGTGCCACGACTGTCCTCATAAATAATTATGGTTGAAAATATATATATTTTTTTATACAATTATCGGGTAAAAAAATATCTTTATATTTATATATTTACATTCAACACGTGTGTTGTTTTAGTGTATCCTTTGCAGGTTTAGGGAAACGATAAATATTCCAAATACGCTGTATAGGTAGAGGTGACCCCGGATAGGTTCCGAGGTTCCTTCTGCGTGTTAAGACACTTTGTTCTCCATCAATACACTTCCGGTTAACAATGTAAATGGAGAGAGTATAAAGATTTACTATTGTCGATTATTGAAAAGCGGTGCTGGTTCAAATTCTGTTTCGTTAAAGTTTTATATGTTTTCTATAAAATAATATTATATACATCATTTTACATAGACTCTTATAAGGAAATATTTCCTTTTATTTCCCAATATATTTCAATAAAACAGCTGCTGTAAGAAAAAACTTCTTTTCTTTTTAAATAGAGTTACCTTATAGGGAATCAACAACTCCCAAGTTCACGAGTAATTGTGTTAACAACTTTTGGCTTCCTTTTGCTTATTTTCAGGCTCGCTTTTGAAGCATGCTACGATTTTGTAAGTTAAAGTTCGAAGAATTCAAGGAAATAAAGAGCAACTCCACGCTGTTATCCCGTATAGCACTGTATATAGTGGGAACCTAGACTTCGAACTCTCTGCATAATGTATATTGGTAGCGGAATTCAACGCTGTGTTTCTGCGTTATGTCTTGTAATCAGAGAGAAATGAAAAAAAAATACCTCGAGTGGGAATGGAAACCCCTACATTCAGGCTTACAGTCAAATACTTTCCCTAGCCTTAATTGCTATGAAATTTAACTTTTAAAATAGGTTATAAAATATATTTTTTTAGTTCATAATTAAAACATAACATTTAAACACCGCTCGCATAAGCTTTTTATTAAAAATATATTTTTTTAAAAATATCCTTTATATTATATAAAAATTTATATAATATAAAGGATATTTTTAAAAAAATATATTTTTAATAAAAAGTACCCTATATTTTTTCTAATACCTCCAAGTATATGTATACAAAGTTTCAAGATAAAATCGTTTAACCAGTTTTGGCGTAACAAACACACTTACATTCACATTCATAATATTAATATGAGTATAATTAAAATATATTATTATTTTGTTACAGAGTGGGGCGCGCGGGTGAGGTCGCGGCGTCGCTCGTCGCAGAGCTCGCCCGCCGCGCTGCTGGCGCACTTCGACACCAGTGTATTACAGGTATGGCGGGTATTCACGTATGTATGATCGGTGAGTTGTGGGCACAAAGTGTTGATGCGACAGGTAGCGGGTTCGAATTCCATTCGAGGAAATGAAGTGGAATGGATCTATATTTTATATTTTCATTTCTGCGCTCTGAAGTCGGGGTGAAGCGGCATTGAGTTCCATCACTCAACATGTAGTGCCTTTGGAGTTCAGCGGAAAATGGTGAACGGAGTTTCTTAACCTTACGTTCCCTTTTTCATCTTCATCTTGCTTACTAAAAACGAATCGGTCCGGCCGACGAATCATGAACGCCTTGAAGCTGTTGACAGGTGCTCAGATTTTCTCTTACTTTTGATTATTTTCTCGAGTAAACAACATGAAAAAGTTCAGAAATTATAACTTGAGAACGACGATTCGCTTGTGATACTGTAGTAGAGTTACATTTTCTTCTTTCTCTGCAATTTTGTTGTTGGTTTGATTTTTTTTATATAGACGATTATTGTCGATTCAAATCCAACTTGGGGAGTGTCAGTAGTTAAAAAAATAATTGTAATACCGAGACAAATCATTGCAAGTTCCCCTAATGATAAAATTTAAAGAAATACCGGTTAAGTGCGAGTCGGACATGCCTACCGAGGTTTCCGTACCAATTTTAGGATTATGTGTCAACGGCTAGTACAATTTATAAAAATCGACAAACTTAAGTTTGCGAGCATATGCACTCATTTTCTATGAAATGAACTACAAACAAAAGTTTGTACTGTTGTTGTCTCTAAAATATCTATAAATATTCACTTTTCAGATTTTTCCTTTATTCGTATTTAAAGTTCTCACTTCGTGCCAAATTTTAAAACTGTAGGTCCACAGTAAGTACCCTATAGGTTTTGATAACGCGGCGGATTTCATATAAAATGCATCAAAACCGATATATAAATGTTAGCATCTTTTAATTAGGGTAACTTGAAGTCTTTTTTTCTGCTGCTGCTCGGGATCATAGATATAGATAGCTTGATATCTCCAAGAGATCTTGAGATAAGGTAGGTCTTGATAGACGGACAGACGGACAACAAAGTGATCTTAAAATGGTTCCGTTTTTACGTTTTGAGATACGGAATCCTAAAAAATAGATTAAAGAATAGATTCTTAACAACGTTAACGTTTTCGTAACCTTATATTTCATATGTACCAACCTACCTATATTATAGGTATTTTGAGAATTAAATCTTTTACTTTTAGTAACAGCTGTATAATAAAATAGTAAACGTTTACATCCAACACAGTTGCGATACTCCGTACTAATATCTTTCAGTACATTTGCTCTTTCCGCGCAGTTACACAGGGGGTTTGCGAAATATTAAATTTCCTGAAAATTCCATTCGGCTGTTACACAAAAATATGTGCTTAATGTGGTACTTGGCCATTCTTCTGCTTATAAAAGTCAATTTTTTTCTTAGCTTCACGGTGTATTCCGTAAATAGCATGGTAGGCAGAGGGAACCTGGGAACCAATAAGTAAGACACTACTGTTACCCATTTTCCGCCGAATTCTCGAGACATCGCGTATTAAATGGCAAAACTCGGAATGGAATTCCGTAAAAAAAGTTGACAGGCGTGTGACGCAACATGAGTTTTAGTTTTAATTTCACGCTGTATCCCGCACGAATTATCTTGAATTTATACAATTACTACATTAAAATCCACACAATTTAATAATTCGGCTATGAAATAACAACAGGCATACCTTTTGGTAATAACTATATTATTATATAAATATACTGAGGCCCTCGTGGCGCATTGGTGCAAACGTGTGATTATAAAAGCGACGGCAATGAGTTCGATCTCCACTCGAGAGAAGAAAGTATTATTTATTAACAACTCATTTTTCCGCTCTGGTAACAAAGCAAAGCGCGACGTCGTTCTCTTTCCCTGCTATATGCGGGATACAGCTTAGAGCATATAAATATTATAAATGTAATGTTAATTACATAAAATTCTTTCACTCTTAATATAAGAAACCAACATTTGGGCTTCACTTTTATCACTTAATTTAATGAACCAGAGTAATTTATTTTAATTTTGAACTCTTTCGCTTTGATCCGAAAAGCTCAAAACATCTTAAGATCTTTTTATTTTATATTATGTCTAGTTTTATGAAAAAAAAAAGAATAAATTAATTTTTAACAAAAAACTTCTAACAAGGAACTAAAAAATACGTGCTTTGATTTTGTTAAACAAAAATAATTAAAAAATGATTTTATAATTTTGAAATCGATTCCCATTTGGAGCGAATAAAATACGAAGAAAAATAAACAGTTGCAAGAATGAATTATTCTTTATTGATATAATCTTCATTTCTTCGTTCTGACACCAAGGCAAAAGCCTGGCGTCGAAAAATTCGGCGGAAAATGGGGAACGAATTGTCTCAACACTATGGTTCTCTCTGCCTACAACGCTGATTTTTTATTCTTTTTATATCGCTAATAAAAGACAACCTAATCTATACATATTAGACTGTTCGTTCCGGTCTGGCTAGACAGACTTAAGTGCTTGTTTACATCACTCAACATACAATGCACCATATATTCAGTCCAAAAGAGAAACGTAGTGAAGAGATGTCGTTCTCTATTTTTGAAATATGTAAAGTAGAAATAGTTTTCTTTTCCATTCTTAAAAAAACCTTTAGTAATTAAACATTTTAATATTTTTATTAAAGTATTATTTTACTAAATAATATTTTTAATGTTAATAAATTAGTATTTATAAACATTAAAAATATTATTTTATGTAAAATGAGAAAATAATAAAACAAGATTAGTTAGGTAATCAAGACTTAGCCAAGAGTTGTAAGGCTGAATACAAACTTGAGGTTGAAACATTTTTATTGGTTTAAAATTATTAATATCGAACCCATCGCGCCTCAAGGGCACAAGAGTAAGACTGTAAACGAGATGGTTGTAGGTTCAGCAGAGGGAACATAGTATAGAGACACTCCATTCCCCACTTTCGACCCTAATTTTAAGACATTGCACGCGGTACTCACGGTACTTCGTGATTATTTTACTTACAATATAATGTTATTTTTTTAATCAATTCTGCATCTTTACAAATGTTTTAAAAAAAATGTTTATTAAAATAATATCCAGGAAGCGTATATGTTACCAGATTTACAATTTAGTTACAAATTAAAAAATTATAAACGCCTCGTATGTAGGTGGCCTTAGTGAAATTAATTCAATACAGAGTTCAGTGAGCAAGACCTGTGCCTATTCAATTCCCCTTTGAGACCGGATTTCTTAAGGAAATGTACTAGATTTATTCGCCTTTTACTCGAAATAAGTTTTAAACCCTCCTCGTTCCAAATAGAGCTCGTTGAAAAGCTTGACCTTAAAATGCTACTTTGCAAAAGATGCGTTTTTTAAATATTTTTCTAATTAAATATCTACATAATGTTTATATATGGCACTAGTAGCAGTCCGTGACTTCGTTCGGGTAAACTGTAAAATATGGGAACTCATTTTTCCCATTAACGTTAAAAATGAGGCCAGTCGTGGCGCAGGGGCACCAAGTGTGCCTGTAAATCGACTGGTTGTGGGTTCGATCCCCACTCGAGGAGATTTACATTTATATTTTTACGAGAGGAAAGTGCGGCGTTGAGTTCCGCCACTCAACACGCAATGCCTCCAGAAATTGGCGGAGAGTGGGTAACGGAGTGTCTCAACACTAGGTTCTCTCTGCCTACCCTGCTGGGTGCTGTGCTGTGGGATACAGCGTGAAGTTGAAAAAGAAAAAAAAAACTAAAATCTCTTAGTATTTTCCTAGACTCCTCAAGGGACTTACATGCCAAATTACAACATTTTCGTCTGTGCATTGTCTGTCAGACACTCAGTAACGGAAGAGTTTTGTATATTAGAGTTTTAACCTCTAGATATAATATATAATTATCGTTTCAGGTCTCACATATCATCTGAGTTGATACAAATCAAATTAGAAGTGAAAATGCATCTCTTTTAAAACTTTTATACCAAAATATTATTCAAAAATCATTTACTTAAAATAATTACGAATTAAATAAATTAAATTATAATATTTTGGTTTAAGCCTCACCGACACGAGATAAGTGGTTAAAGCAGTTTAGAGTGCAGATATAAAGTTTAATTAGTTTAAAAACTGTCATATAATTTTTCAAATTAGTCGCTCTTTTTACATAAAATATTAAACCACCTATATACCAACTGTATCAGCTATAGTCAGCAGAAAAAATCATTTTCCAGCTTCACGCTGAATCCCGCGTGTAGCAGAGTAGGCAAAGGGAGCCTAGTGTTAAGACACTCCGCTTTCTACTTTCTGCCAATTCTGAAGGCATTGTGTGTTGAGTGGTGGAAATCAATGTCGCGCTTTGCCTCGACATCAGAGCGCAAAATCGAACCCACAACCTGTCGCGTTAAGTCACACATTTACGCCCGGCGCTGCGATTTGTCTAGAAAATAACATCTAGAGTTCTAAAATACAGAATCAAATCTGATACCTTCGATGTACCACAAAATATTATACTATATGATTCTACAAGATGAAACTAAAAAGTGACGCCCAAAACTATATTTTATCATATTTTATCATATATATATATATATATATATATATATATATATATATATATATATATATATATATATATATATATATATATATATATTAAAAAAAACACCCTACAAAGTCAAATGTTAAAGCAACACAGAATCTATATGTTTTAATCTAAATCACGTCGTCCAAATATCGTCAACCTTCACCCGGCGAAACCATTTTGTACTTACTTTGTAAACATACGTGAGTTTATTGTGTTTTTACCGGTTGATATTGTTGGATATTTAAGTATTTGACTGTAGCTTCACGCTGTAATCCGCCAACAGCAGGGTAGAGGAAATCTAGTGTTAAGACACTCCGTTCTCCACTTTTTGGTTTTTACTGGTTGGCATTGTTGGCAAATATTTTTAGTATTTGATTGTAGGGTTATTTATACTTTTAAATCAGCTTCACGCTTTATCCCGCACACAGCAGGGCAGACAGAGAAAACCTAGTGTTAAAACACTCCGTTCCCCATTTTCCGCCATGTTCTGGGGGCAGTGCTTGTTAAGTGGCGAAACTAAACGCCGCCTGGACTTCAGAGCGAAATAAAATAAAATATAAATTTAAGTAAATATGACATTTCCTCGAGTGGGGATCGAACCCACAGCCAGTCGCGTTTACAGCCACATTTGTGCCCCTGCGCCACTACTGGCCTCGTATAAAAGATAATAGTTTGATTTATATTGATTTAATAAGAAGATAATTAATTGGAGTATAATGACAATATATTTTTTCGGAGTAACTAATTAATCAATAATACATTACGGTGATACGTAACTGTACTGGATTCTTAGCTTCCTGCTGTATTCCGCACATAGCAGGGTAGACGGAGGGAACTTGGGAACCTAATGTTAAGACACTCTATTCTCATTAATATACTTTCATGTTTCACTTTCCGACGAATTTGAGACCCAATGTGTGATGAGTAACAAAAGTCAACGCAGCGCTTCGATTTATTACCACAGCGAAGAAATAAAAATATTTAATATTTCAATCCTCCGAAAAGAAATCGAACACACAACCGTCGCGTTAACTGTCACAACCTTATGCTTTTACGCCTCGATGGCCTCTTCTTGTACTGTATCAACATATACACATAAAACGAACATATCGAACCTATTTCCCTCGTTATACTAAACATACGCTATACCCAATAATCACAAATTCCTACTTCCAACCCTTATATTTCACGTATATTTATATAGGCTTATAAATCAGTATTCAGAATGGTACCCGGGTTTGGTTTACGGCGGCCCCGGATGACCGTTGGTAAGGTATCGACGACGCATGACGATATTGTTTCCCATATAATGTTATTGAAACCCCGATATGTATTGGGGTTTTTTTTATATATATATATATATCTTTACTCTTAACCGAAAATACTTTTAGGTAATAGCGTAATAGTAGATTTTTTTTTAGATATTTTTCTGGATAAGATTGATCGATCAACTTGGTTAGATTGGGAGGTTCGATATAATAAAATTGGCTTGGATTGAGTTAGTTTTGTCTTTGAAATTTTTGATATTTTTTCAGTTTTATTTGATAATTTGGACAGTTGTGGCATAGGGGAACATGCTTGTGACTGTGGACGCGATAGGTTGTGGGTTCGATTCTCATTCGAGGAAATTAAATATTTAATATTTTCATTTTCGTCGCTTTGGTAACAAGGTAAATCGCGGCATTAAGTTCCACCATACAACATGTAATGCCCTCAGAATTTGACGGAAAGTTGGGGACGGTAAGTGTCTTAATGGGAACGAAGTGTCCTTAATACTAGGTTTCGCGGTTCTCTCTGCTTAACCTGCTGTTATGTTATTATATTTAACTACTAATGACAAATAATTATGTTGTGTTATTTTGTTATTGTTATTATATTCTTGTTGTCCAAATTAACTGTCATGTCATTACATTCTCTGCTTATTCTTTTTCGCATTTAAAAGTAATTTTTGATGCCATTCGTGGTGCAAGGGCACAAAGTGTGACTGTAAAATCGACTAGTTGTGGGTTCGATCCTCACTGGAGAAAATGAAATATTATTTAAATGTATATTTTCATATCTTCCCTCTTGTATATAAAATGGCGCGCGTTGAGTTCCGCCACTCAACACGCAATGCCTCCATAACTCGGCGGAAAGTGGGGAACGGAGTGTCTTAGCACTAGGTTCAATCTGCCAGTGTGCTGTGTGCGGGATACAGCGTGAAGCTGATTTTTTATTTAATATACCATTTACAACGGCAAAGCCGTAGTTAAAGCTTTAAAATCAATCAACTAATATAAAACGAAACATTTCATCAGTACCAAAACACATAATTAAAGTCGATAGCCATCTTAACTAAAATTTTCTAGGTGTACTTTAATAAAAATCCACATACAACGGTGTAGATAGGCGCACCCCAGCGTTAAGACATTCAAATTCCTATTAAAATATATAACCAAATAAAAGAATACATATTTTTTCAGTGAAAAAAATTGACGTTGCATTTTATCTAACAAAAATGTATGAAAAAAATCCTCTTTTACTATTCTATTCTTATATATAAAACTAAAACGTCATAGGTTTTTTTTTATTGTTATATTAATTTATATTTTTCTCTAGATACGAGACTGGTTGTCCGTTGAAGTTGACATGTTGCGAGCTCAGCCAGTTGCCGTCGGCGATGTCGACGACATACTGCAACAGTTGGATAAGCAGAAGGTATTTTTTTAATATTATTATTACTTATTATTATATTTCACGCTGTATCCCGCATATAGTAGTGTAGGCAGACGGGAAACTGGGAACCTAGTGTTGAGACGTTTCCGCCCTCGACTTTCCGCGAACTTAACGCATTCATTCCCTCGAGTAGGAATTGAACCTACAACCTGTTTGGTTATAGTCGCCCGCTTGTACCACTACGTCACGACGGCCTTTATTATTATTATGATCCTCATAATTTTTATATTGCATTTGTAATATGCCCATTTTTAATTTAGTATTAAGATTTTAAAGGCATCTAATTTAAAAGAATACATTTTTTTGCATAATACACACAATACCTACCTCAGATCAACTTCGAAAACACTACTGACTATAAACTCGACAGGTTGTAGGTTCGATTCCCACTCTCTTTGGGGATTTATTTAGGGAATTTACATTTTATTTTCTTTTGTTCGTTCTAATGTCGAGGCAAAGCGCGGCGTAGAGTTCCGCCATTCAGCACGCAACGCCAGAATTCGGTGAAAAATTTGGAACAGAGTGTCTTAACACTAGGTTCCCTCTGCCTATCCTGTTGTGTGCGAAATACAGCGTGACACTAAAAATTAAATTCTATATAATTTTGCTATAATAAATAATATACTACAATTATAAGCGGGCGAAGCCACATTTAGGTACGCAGTTATATTAGTAGTATATAGCTTATTTTAGTAACGAAAAATCAAAAATGTAGGGAAGTGTACTTCAGTAGGGATCCCAAGATTGAGCGTTAGAAAAAACAAGATTAGCATTTTTTTACTTACAGAGGGAAGAACACGAATATACATACATACATATATATATATAGCTGTGGGTGTAAATTTTATTATTCGGTCCACGATTATTATTTCACCCTTAGGGTGTGTTTGTCAATCGATCATAATTTTATGCGAATGAGTCCCTTAGAGTTGGTTCTTGTGGAGTGTCTGTCGGTTTACCTTCTGTATGCTTAGTTGTGTGGTAAAAACTAATAAAAAATATAAAAAGTAATTATATATTTATAATTTATATATATTTTATGAATTTTACATTTATCTGTCGTTCTGGTGTCAAGGCAAAGCGTGGCGTTGAGTTCCGCCATTCAGCGTGAAGTTGATAAAAAAAATTAAGTAAATATTTCATCTCCTCGAGTGGGGATCGAACCCATAACCAGTCGGTTATACAGTCACACTTTGCCTCATTTCGCCTCACTTATTGTTTATTCCTTATTGAGGCCAAAAACAGTTGTAGTTTGTTAATTATAAAATGGAGAAATTAGTGATATAATATAATTTAATACTCTCTGTGAATTTTACTGTCAAATACGTGAAATATTAAAAAAAAAATTACTTATATTAGTCGTATAGTAAAACAGTATATAGTCTAGTTCAACTTTAAGAATTTATAAAATGCTACTTTAGTAAAAATAATTGAGTGTGATTGATGTAGAGATACAAAAATAAAAAAAAAATAAAAATGATCTCTAACATCTGATACACCCCAATAAAATTTTAAAAAGATTAACGTGGCGGGATTCGATCCTGCGACCTGGAAAACGTCCTGAGCAGCTAAATGTTCCTAATAATTTAAAGCATATACAGTATAATATAATATATTTAAAATATGTAGAGTCATGCTTTTACATTCCTTTGACGTTCTCTCTTGTCTGAGGCTACTGAAAGACTGATATTCAAAGCTAACCATCTTTTATATAGACTCGGTAGGTATGCCTTACGCATGCGTTAAATTTAGTGATGTCAAAAGTCGATGTTTTTCGTCGATGTGTTTTTTTTTCAATTACCTAAATTTAATTTGCATTATTTTTACTTCATTTATATAATGTATTAAATAATTATTTTTATTCATGTTCGTAAATATATTAGGAAATAAGATTAAAAGACTCAAAAATTAAAATCTAAGCTAAAAGTATACTGATTTTCTCGAACTTTAGTCCATTTGAAAGTAAACAATTACGAATATGAAATTTAACTGTGTTATTATCTAAACACTACCGTTATAGTCGCACCCAATATCAGCACAGTGGGTCTTAGCGTTTCGAGTGACTGCCAGTATCGCGATCATCTGAAAAACAAGGAAAAATTGGTCTCAATGAAACTGGGAGTCATCAGCAAAGCGAGAAAGTACTTTAAGCCAAAACATCGATTGAACCTGTAGAGACCAAGTTCGGCCTCATATCGACATACTGTTTTCGTCTCTAAAGGTGGTGCACCCAAGTATCAGTCTAACCCAATTGATCGCATACAATGTAGAGCCGTTCGAGTCGTTGGACACTTTGACTTTGAATAGAAATGTCTCCTCGCTGTGCATTTTCTAAATTTTTTGCATTTAGCATAGGGAGTGTTTGACTCTCCACCTCAAAACCTGGCAACGCACCTGTAGCTCCTCTGGTGTTACATGGAGTCATAAGTGGTCACTTACCATAAGGTGGCCCGTACGTTCCTTTGATTTCTATTTTTCCATAGAAAAATTAAATAAATACAATTGAGAAAAAAATATTTATTATTTAGTCGATATCGCTATCGACAAGCAATACCGACAACACTATAACTTCTTTTATTCACGCATGCGTCTAAGCCTGAAATATTAAAAGTAGAGGGGATGGTTGCCTAGCAACCGCCGGCTAGCTACGTAGTACTGAACGTAAAACGATTGTTATCAGTCCGGCTATGGCCTTTGAATGAAATGGACTTAGCATATTGTTTTAGAGTTAATTATATAACATGTCTTTTAATTTTTAATATCTTTAAGATATCTTTGCGTTAGTATTTTTTTTAATAATGTGTTTTTCATACATATATCTCCATATAGGTATATATTGTATAAATTAAAATTAAATTAGCTTCACCCAGTATCCCGCACATAGCAGGGAAGGCAGAGAAAATATTAGTCGGAGGATTACGTGTTGGGTGGAACTCAACGCCGAACTTTTGCCTTGACACCAGCGCGAAGTTGAGTTCCGCCACTCAACACGCAATGCCTCCAGAATTTGGCGGATAGTGGGGAACGGGTTCTCTCTGCCTACCCTGCTGTGTACGGGATACAGCGTTAAGCTTATTTAATTTTCATTTAGTAATAAAATCTCTCACTCAGTCTTTTTACCAGTCATCCTGTAAGACACTGCGTGCCTAATGACAACACTAATATGTCGAGATACTTGAATTATATAAATAAATGTTGTTGTATGGAAATGTTGTTTTTTATATTTTACAATGTTTTTCGCATATGGTAGAGTAGGCAAAGAGAACTCAAATAGACTTCATTTTCCGCTTCCTGTACAATTTAGAAGCACTGCTTTTCAAGTGGCGGAACTCAACGCCGCACTAAGTTTGGAGAGCGGGGAAATGGAAATAATATAAAATCCCTAAAAATAGGTATCACTATCACCGTAATATTCAAATAATAGTA
>DWMY01000553.1:0-23028 GCA_018249775.1 Heliconius hecalesia formosus | reverse complement strand
AAAACTTTTTGGTTAACGGCCAAAAATTTTTCCGTGATCATGCGGAGGGAAAAGATCTGATCCATACACCCTCTTCCAGATCTAAAGCCTCCTTGGGCCTCCCACAACAGCCTTTCAGATCTCTCTTTATACATCTGACGTCAAATTAAAAAAAAAATATACCATTCAATAGTAAATATTAAAAGTAAAACAGAAACTCAAAGCTTCCTTTATTTGACAGATCACAACAAAGACAAACTCTACTTTGAGCAGAAATACCAGTACTTATCTTAATATTAATAGTTTTGTAGGTCTGTCCGTCCGCAGCAGGGACGATACGATAACAAGGATATTTACGTTTCATTAAGACAATTATCCAACTGGCGTAAGTTCAATACCGCTCGCCGCGCGTCTACTGAATAGTACTAAAAATACATTATATTACCAATTGTTGTTCTTATTGCGAAGTATTTAAGCTTTTTGAATAGTTTTTCTAATTTTTCTCGATTGTAAAATCTTATTAGATTATTTGAAAGATTTTTAAGTGGGAAATGTCTCCCGTAGATCGGATTTAATTTATAATTTGTTAGTGAGACCTCTAACTTAATCTGAAGCGTTATCCTCGAAGGAGGTTGTAAATTAATTAAATAATTGTATTAATAATCTTAGAAGTAGCAAAATTTGTATTAGAATTTGTAGCTCAATTTATGTCTCGATCGTCGTACATCGCCTGATTTACCGCTCCTGTTTAATAAGGATGTTATCGAATATATTAATATTATTGGAGTAATTTAGTAGAATTAAACCAATGATTACATAAAACTCTTAAAATTTTAAAATAATTAATGACATTATATAGTGTTATTTCCCGGATATCAGGGCAGGCGGAGGGAACCTAGTCAATACTGTCTTAATAGATACTCTATTTCTAACTTTTAGCAGAAATGGTGAAACTCAAAGACAAGCTTTGTTTATCAGAGTGAGGAAATGAGAATAATTTTAATATAATCGTTTCGTCAGGTGGGGATCGAACCCATAGTCGTCCCGTTTGTAGTAAGACTCAACTCATAGCACTGTACCACGACGATCCTAACCCGAATAAATATTATCAATATATAAATTACAGAATACATGATAAATAAATGAAATTTGACAAAATAATAATGCAAGGAAACAAAAATGTAGCATTTCTATTTCATTTCAAGTTCACGGCGTTCCGGTACAGCACAGTCAACGCTGTTCGAGGTATTCTTGATTGAAAGTAGTACCGATAAAGCGGCACAAAATTACTTCGGAAAAGTTAGACGACCCAATGAGGAGCAGCAACACGAGGGTCACGCGCGGACTACGACATGCGGACATACTACGGTAGCTGAAGAACTGAAGCAGCAGCAGTGTTTAGGGTTGCAGGGTATGGGCACTTTGATATGATGTACAATTGTACGAGAAAAATGTTATAGGTTACCTTTTTTATTTATTTGTTGACTTAACATAACTTAGCTTCCCGTTGTATCCCTAGCGGAATAGTCAGAAAGAACGGAGCGCCAAGCTGTACGGTCTCTACATAGCTTTTTCGCCTCGTAGTGTTTGAAATTCTGTTTCAAGATATTAGAGTTAAGTATCTGAACTGAACGCCGAACTTCGTCTTGCTACCAGTGGAAGTGAAAATAATTTATTCCAACCAGTGATACTTTTAAATAAATAACTAATAATAATGTTAGTGTCAACAGTGTCGTCTCTCTCTGCGCTAGTGACCTCGTTTCACTATAATTTAAAAGATCGTTATGCAAATGTGAAATCACTCGAATTGAATATCCACTTTGTATGCACAAATTTTCAATTTCCTTTGTGGTGTAAATTGAGCTCTTGAAATTAAATTAGTTAACCTAGTGTGGGATCTTACAAACGTCCACATTATAGTATACGTACAGCAAGCTTATTGGTTTTGTTTAAAATACGCGAAGTTGCTGAAGGTCGAGTCGCCGAATGTCATTCCGTCACAAAGACAGACTGATACTGTATGTCTACTCTCTAGATATTGAAGTTATTTACATTACCTTGTACCATAGTACTTACCAAACTGTGAAATAGCACATGGATCAATAAGTCCCGAGACTAACAATGAAAACAACATATTTTTTATTCATCAACATAATCACATTTTAGGGTGATACAATAGTTCCAACGCTTTTCCAATTTTTCAATACCATGTTTATAAAAAAAATTATCTTTCGCTTCAAAATAAGTTTCAGTTTCAGCGATGACCTCCTCATTTGAGCCAAATCTTTTTCCCTGCATTTGCATTTGCATTTTTTCAAGATCAGCAAAGAGCCAGTAGTCACTGGGGGCTAAATCTGGCGAGTATGGGGGGTGGGGAAGCAGATCAAAGCCCAATTCGTTCAATTTTGCCATTGTTTTCATCGACTTGTGGCAGGGTGCATTGTCTTAGTGAAAAAGGATTTTTTTTCTCTGCATGTGCGGTCGTTTTTTGCGATTTCCTCCTTCAAACGCACCAGTAAGTCAATATAATAATCACTGTTGATCGATTTACCTTTTTCGAGGTAGTCAATGAAAGTCACGCCATGCGTTATGTAATGAATAATGAATTTGCATAGAACCCATAAAATTCAACATAATAATATATTCGACTGATCTTCAAATAATAGTTACTTTTAATATAATTATGTCAATATTTTAATACCCAGCACATTCTCTTACTTATATTTTGTTAAGGTTATATTCTCTTCAAATAAATGAGAGTAAACAGACTCTCATCTCATATTTCAGCCACTTTCAATATTGTTTGACTGTCAGGTTCTATTGAGACTGACAAAGAAATTAATATTTCAAGAGTTAAATATTACGCTTTTGTGGAGTTGTCGTAGCGTTTGCTGTACACAGGACGATGTGTGTTTAATCCTTAATGGGGGGGATGTTTGTATTCGAAATATTTCTTGGCCTGGCGAGATAAAGTGCAATGTTCAGGTGTGCAACCAAAATGAAACTAAAAGATTTTTTTCACAAAAAAAAACACTTATCGCTTTATCCCGCATAGCAGGATCAGAGGGATGTCAGCGTTAAGATACTCAATTGACATTGCAATTTGAGTGGCGAAACTTAACGCTGTGGTTGGTCTACCAGAGCAGGGAAATGAAAGTGATTTATAATAATCATTCCCCAGTGAGGATAGACAATTACCGTCCGACAATTTAGAGTCAAACGCTGTCCCACTGCGTCACGATGATTTTCTACAGAACGTATGAAAGCAGAATATATTTACAGCGTCGTAATTTGGACTTCACGTTCCCATTTCCGTCCACGTTTATCAACGAGCTGTCTTCTAACGATGTATACCCGGAGGACTTACTTGCTTGCTGCGTTACTTTGGCTGTGCTTTTACCATATTACCAGCGAAGTTTACTCGTAATATACTTGCAACCGAGGTTTACTAGCTTCTAGAGTCTCTAAAGTGAATTACGGTAACGGTATATTAGATATTTAGAATATAATATTAGTGTAGAACGTACCATTCAACTGTATAGATCTTTATGCGGTCCTAAAACAAAAATTATTAATAATCCCAACACAGCAGTGTAACGCTGGTAATGCAGGCTACAGGCAGACAAAGCGACGGAAGTAAATTCGTTTGTGGTGAGTAGAGTCGTTATCGATCACCAATCAAGCAAGTTTGGAGTTTATTAAAGCTAACGAAGTAGTAGTAGCAGTAGAATAGACAGAGAATGAGTTCGCCATTAGGATACTTTACGGCGTCGAGCCGATTGTGTGAAACCGAAATAACTCATGAATATTACAGCGCCAGTACTGTACTGTCTGTCTGTATGTTGATATTATGTTATTTGATCTTACATTTATTATATTTGTTTTGCGTGGAATGTTTAGTTTTAATAAATACTGCTCCATTGTTCGACGCTGTGCGACGACGCGCGTCCTACGCTGTATGCACGTCGGTACTGTCATCTAATATAATATACGAACTTGTGGAATTAATAATAGTTAAACACATGACTTAACGTTAAATATATGTATATGTTGAATATTATGAAAGTGTATCGAGTCGGAGACGGGAGTATTGGCATCTTCATCTGTCCTTCACATTTTCCATAAAAAATAAAAACAGCTTCACGTTTTTCTCACGTATTAGAATAGGCACAGGTAATCCACTGTTGAGACACCGTTCCCAGCTTTCCGCCAAATTTTCATGATGATAATGATGACGTCTAACTGCGCCAGGACGACCTAAGAGATATTGGCTGCCATATTTTTTAAGACTTCAACTGACAAGCGTTGATTTAAAGGTAAATGTTATTACTACGCACTGACGTACTAAAATATTATATTATATTTTTCGTATATATCCTGGCTAGTTTTCACCTGCTATCTTGAAAACGTGGTCAATTATAAGTAACTAAGAGTTGTGTACGACACAAGATAGTAGTAGTGGATAACATCGAAATGATCAACGTGATGTAATATAAATTATACACTACTTCCCTCCTTTGAACCACCACTTCCTGAGATTAGCACGTTTAACTAAACAAATATAATTGGAGAAATTAAAAATGTATTTATCTTATGATGTTTCAATCCTTCCACATGTTTACATGTTGGCGTTTAAAGACCCTCCTCCTTAGGTAAGCTTTCAAACATCAAACGCGAATAAGTACTATAATCCGTGTCTGAAAACCATGAAAAAAGTAATTTACTTGGAATATTAAAGAAAAACGATCAACGTGTAATAAAATAAGTTCTTTGAATTTCACCATTACCTAACATATTGTGCACCAAATCTTAAAAACATTAATTGCTCAACTCTTGGAAGCTCAGCTCAAATATAGTGAAGATAAAATCTACCCACAATAGTCCAAGTGGTGCGATATCAACGTACTGAGTGATTGTTTGCTCAGCGCATTACTCACTCTCGCCGCTCTCCGGCTCTCGAGCCTAATGACAATTAGAGGCACAAAGAAAATACTCCGAGAGGAAATTGCTTTCCTCCACGAGACGAGGCGGATCCGACAACTTTGAAGTATAATTGAATGATGATCGGTGCGTTGGCTTTTATGGTACAGGTCGCAGGTTTGATGTTGATCACAATGGAATTTGTGTTGTTTTAATTTATGTGCTAGGAATATATATGTAATATATATTTTTTATTTTTTGTAGCTTCACGCTGTATCCCGAAAATAGCAGTGTAAGCTAAACTGGGACAGAGGAACTAAGTTTTTAGACAATCCATTTCCCACTTCTCGCCTAATTTTCGAGACTTTGCGTGTTGAGCAGAAATAAATGTCGTGTTTTGTGTTGCTACCAGAGCGAGGTAATAAAAAATAATGATTTCCCCTAGAATATCACCCACGATCGTCACTTTAACAGTCAAATGCTGTGACGCGGCGTCTCGGCAGATTGCTAAAATTATTATAAAATACTATAATAATACAATGATCGTTCATGGCTTTGACTACGAAGAATACTCTCCATCAATGTTTGAATGAAGAAGTGATGACTCTTTTATACTTTCATCAGTCATTTCACAATGCTTATGATTTAAATCAAATCTCTTTCGATAACTATTGAACAATAGTATTGAAATTCTTAGATGCGAGGAATTTTCTTCGTCTCGACAAAGACTATCACAAACACTATTTTCCGAACACGTACTGGACGTCTCTACGCTCTGTAATGTCACAACGTATGTACAAGTACAGTAAATATAGAGCGTTTTACATTTAATGTGAGCGAGGAGAAGCGAGGCTGGACCAAACTACTGGGGGATGTACACAAAAGGAGAAATAGAAATGTCGGCGAAATCGTAGCGACGACGCTTGCGGGGAACCAAATTTATGTTCACTTTATGGGGACATGTGTCTACAAACATCCACTGTCGATTATTTCAAAGTCCAAGAGTGCCTTAGAGCTTTTGTGTTTTGTTATTTATTTTTTGTGTGTGAGCGTTGTATAAATCGATGAATGCCTGCTGCACGAGGGCACGGAACAAACGATAGAGAGGCACGATGGGCCTAAGCGTTGACATTGTTATTTGTTAATCAATTATATAATATATATATATATATATAAATTTCTATAGGAATTTTTGATTGTTTTGAATTAAATAATACGACCATTGTTGATATTTGATATTTATAAAATAAGTAAAATATACATAAGGCTAATTATTTATTACACGTATATATTTTTGTAACATTATGGTCTTTTTACCTATGTAATGTACATCTCATCAAAATTCTAAAACTCTGTTAAATGTTCTGATGTTAGTGAATAATTTAATTTACTCTTTCAGAAACAGCCTTAAATGTTAAATTAATAATTTGAAAGATTCATAATATTCATTTTATGAATCTTTGTAAAATTGTAAAATTACTGTAATGATTGCATATTAATTTCTGTACAGTTTTTAAATTAGTTACATATATTATTTATTAGCTAAATGTACAATTGGTAAATATGTAGTTATTACAGAGTGCACGTAGAAAGGCTGTTTTTAGGCATTTTTATATAGATTTATTTCAAATGAACGAACGAACGAACCGAAGAATCTATGTATTTACTTAATATTTCTTTGAAGATCAAATCGGTCTTTATCTAACATATGTGTTGAATTAATTACGACTTAAGCTTAACTGTTATGATTTATGAAGGTAATCTCCACTAACAGTTCAATTTTGTTTACTTTGTTGTATAAAATATTGTATAATAGTGCTTCAAAAATATATATTTTTATCAACAGTCATATAACCCAGAGGTTTCGAATGTCATTCTTTAGCCAGGAGTCTTACCAGCGCGATTGCTATAAAACATTCTCAGGCAAACTAATGCCTTGAGTTCATTCAAATGACGATAATTTTTTTTTTAATGAACCGATTTTGATGAACCAAACTAGTTAAGTAGAGTTAAAACAAAGCAATTGGTGAAACTTTTAAGTGAATCGGTAAAAAAGTACTGAATACTTTCAGAGAAAAATGTGGACATACATATCGACAGACAGACAGACAGACAAGAAATTAAAAAAAAAAATTTTGCTTTCTATTATTCTTTTTAAGTGTCTGTCTATCCATTTCAGTGAAAATTACTAAATGTGTAGTTTAGTCGTCGTCGGAACTACTCGTAGATGATACAACTCCTAACTGAGACGTGTGGGGTGCGAACTGATCAGACGTGGATGGTTGTATTAGATCATTAGGTCCTGTGTACTTTTATTACTTGAATTATCACAACTTAGTTTGATAAAGTTACCCAATTTGTTCACAGAATTCTTAATTTATCGACGATCGTTTCATCTGCAACTTCGCCACGGTGCACAGTGTTCGAATGGAAATAACGAGGTACTGTGTCATGACATTGTAAGTACCAAGTGTAGTATTTTTTAGGATCATTTTTTTAACACGAATTTGTAGTTGAGCTTTATAAAAACAGAGAAGAAACGTATTAGTACTTTAGGACATACTTTTTGTCTAAATCCCAATCCTACAAACTCATGTGAACATGAACCGTAAACACGTTCAAAACGTTTCTATTCAAAGTCAACATCAATATTAACGATTCAATATATTGGAAATAGGTTGTAGATACATTCAGAAAGAGGTGCGAAGAGGTGCGCGGAGTTAGGAGCGAATATTTTTCAATCAAAGTGTAAATTCAATTTAAAGGAAGGTTGATACTTGCGGGCCCCCGGGCCCCCTGTCCTCCACACAGCGCCGCGCTACACCGTGTTTGTGTAAGCCTTGTAAATAATCTATACTCTATAGTAAATCAGCGTTAATCAAGTTTATTGCCTTTGAAATTGTGAATTGGAGCGCGATTTGGTATAAATCATATAAATATATATTTTTTTGTGAGTAGTACTCAACAGTACTTATATTGCTGGTGTGTTTATTATTGTGAACTTATTATGTAATCTAGATATTAAATAAATTTACTGTACACATTCGTACTTATATATTATATGAACACAGCCATTAAGTATTTGGATGTATATTCTGAAACACAAATATTTTTTTAATTTTCTTATTGAAATTTAAACATATATCCAAACTGTGAGTACGAAATATCTATCTATGTAGTAGACTAAGAGTTTTCGTGTATAAATAATAACTCATCACCCTTTGTATTTAAAAAGAAAGAACGTATAGTACTTAAGGGAGAATAATAAGTAATACGTAAGAGAGACCCCTCACAGCGTCTAGTGGTTTCGGAATACACTAACATTGACACCCTTACGCCCTTCACGGCGTCGCCCCTTCGCGTGTGAGTCTAAGATGGGGAGACTTTGCCATGGAAATGCAACTATCAAAGTTTTATAATTGATGTAGAAATTACTTGCTTTAGAATAAAAATAACTAACACACGAAAGCAACTGAAAATAATTCATTATTTGAGAAATTATTATAATAAGTTTCTGATGTTCACTGGAAAAGTTTAAAAAATGAATTAATACAGAATAACTTCTAAAATAATAAGGATTTAATTTAAGTTATCTATATAGCTATAGGCACCTATTATAAAAAGGTACCTATAGCTACAAAAGCTATAGCAATCATGTAGGTAATAGGATAAGTGAAATTTCAACATAGAGTTCAATTATCCTCGTCTACCGCTGATAGGGCCGCCCGCGCCCGCGCCAGTGCCACGATTAAGTGCTTAAACTTTTTATAGTTCGGTTTCAATATTTTTATTTAATCCACTTTAACCTATGATCCTATCTATTTTCTACGTCGCACGTTATTGGAAAGATTCTCAAAGTAGAATTTCGTATTAAAAATGAAATTTAATAAGTTGGTCGACCGCGCTCTGAGGCGTCTAAGGCGTCTAAGGCGACGCGACGTTCCGTTCGATCACTTTCCGTTAACACATTTGCAGCGCGGTGATTGATTATAGTTCCATAAGTGTCGGTCTTTTATGGAACTGTAAAGAACACCACACCGTGCGACTGTAGGAGTGTGGGGGTGGTTTGTAAGGCGATGGAGCGTCGGACTTACTTTGTAGAACAAATTAGTCCCCGTACGTGACGGCGGCGCGGTGCTGTGGAAGCTGCTTGCGGTCAGTTCGTGTATGAAATATATTTTTTAAAGTCTCATTATGGTAGTTTACTTAATATAAAGATTTAAACTACATGTTGTTATAAGCTTCACTTGGTTTTAATGCAATTTTTCACGTAATACAGATAAAATAAATCAACTTCACGCTGTATCCTGCACACAGCAGTGTAGGCAGAAGGAACCTAATGTTAAGACACTCCGTTCTCCACTTTCTGCCGAATGCTGGAGGCATTGCGTGTTGAGTGGCAAAACTCAACGCCGCGCTTTGCCTCGTAATAAATTTAAGTAAATATTTCATCTCCTCGAGTGGGGATCGAACCCACAACCAGTCGATTTACAGTCACACTTTGTGCCCCTGCGCCACGACTGGCCTCACATAATACAGATACAACACAAAAAATATTTTTACAAATCTGTGCTAACTTAAGTAATAAGTAGTTGTATTAGTAAGTGGTTAGTAGTTTAATTAACAAACTTTAGAATTCTAAATCTACTTCTGTAAGACCAGCCATAATGAATTTGATTGCAAAATTTTTGCTACATACATGTTTACTACAGAATAGATTACAAACAGTAAAATAATATATATTTATTATATATTATAATCATATATATGAAATAATATAATACTATTTCCAGAAACAACATATAGTAGATGGTATAGCTGTTGTCACGTGACCGCGGTCTCTGAGACCTCAACTCTTGTCGGGATTAGGGAGATTCTTTTTATTATATTATTTGTATAAAATTGATTTTAAAAAATAGATCCCGCCTCGTTTCTTGCGCCGGTTCTTCTCAGGTCTGAGGCATTAACTTTAGTGAACTGGTAAATTATTTGACGTTCAAAAAGTGAAGCATGTAACTTCTTATTTTGAATAAAATTATTTGAGTTAAATTTGAATTCCTCGTGACTTGCAGACAGTCTGCTCTTTTATAGTTAGTTTTGTGTTGTACACTGTATGTGTTGTGAATAGTAAGTTAACAGCTGGATATATTAAATATTAGAGATTCACTCTTTTATAGTCAGGCACGCGGAAAGTAAAGAAATAAATAAATGCGTTGTCGGATTTAATAATGATTAAATGATATACAAGAAATGTTTAGTGAATACTTCAATTACATAAATTATGTACTTCATAATTTATAGATATATACCTACAGGTTTGTATAAAGTTAATATTTATTTATTCATAATTTGCTTTTCGCAAGTTTTTTATTAATGCTTTCACATATATTTTCACCTTGTTCAAAAATGTTCTCACAATTTACAAACGAAATAACACAGCCTTTTACGTTTTATAAACGAAATAAAGCTTTACGAGCAAAATAATCCAAAGGTTATAAAAATGTAATACCAAAAGCAGTTACATCAACACACACCAGTTACCAACACGTACCCTCACGGAACCCATCGTTCATACTAAAATCCAATATGTGTGAAGCGTGCCTAATGTAGCGGACACTCTCTAAGGCTGCGGACCGACGCACTGCAGTCTGTACGCTGTTCTACGGCCTACAATGTATAAACGATCCTCACGAACGTTTTGTGTGTATAACTTTTTAGGTATTATAAGATATAAATAAACCAATGTAAGGTGGTATGAATTTGTGTATTATAAAAAAAAAATAACTTTATAAAATATAGTGAGATGAGGCCATGATTTTGTAATGGCGCAGCGTCTGACTGTAATTGTGGAAAATTATTACACGAGACCCAAACCTTTGATCGGTGAGGCCTTGCGGAGATATATGTTTACAATAATTTTGCGCAGTTACAGGAAGGTTAAATCATGTAGAGTTGCATTCATTACATCAAATAATAAAAATATATGGTTCTCAATATTTGATAAAGCGTAATATTTTAAAGTTTAAAAGTAGTGAGAATTAATAATCGTTTAATTCGAAGTCACCTGCGCCATTCATCACGAGGAGGCGCGCGGCGAGCGTCGAACACTAACTACGGCTATAATAAATCCGCTTTATTACCTCTATATATTATTCTTTATATCAATGCAATGCTTTGAATGTGGCTCCTTTGTTAGATTGTTTCGATCGTAAAAGTTATATGAGATGTGAAATCATTGCGCGAGAGCGGATCTTTTCATATAGAATTTATACTTTGGTTAATATATAGGAGGTTATGTTAGTTATATTGGTAGTTCGAGTTTTATCTACTTGTTACTAGACTGGGTACGATATCAGATACCTTTGTTCGTTTCATATTGTACCTAGTATAGTAGTTCTTTGTTTTTGGTCATATTTTAAACAACGGACTATCGGGAAACAGAAATGCAAGATGCAGAGGTCATGTATATCAGATGGATTGTGGGTTCGAACCAAAAAGGAATATATATATATATATTTGTATTTCATAGAGTTAATAGACAAAATGTGACAAGTTCCTTTTTTTCTAGAAACAAATACCTCGAAGTTGGCAGAAAGTAAAGAACAAATTGACATAAACTCTCCATGTTTGTACTTTGTTCTTCTCTTTGACAAATTTTCAAAATATTATAAGAGATATCGGAAATATGAGATGATAAGTAAAATAAAATCATTTCACTTCGAATAGAATTTAATTTCGTTTTATCAACAATAACCGCAACTACGGGAGTAATGATTGTTTTTAGGAGTACAATAGAATTGATTTCTGGCATTAAAACTGGGGAACATTTTTAATGTCAATTCTAAAGAGTCCAACTGCAGTAGTGTAAATGCTATCTATTAAACACGCAGTGCCTCTATAACACGAGACAAGAGGGATGCATTTTATACAGCATTAATTGTAGTAATCGTAAAGAAGCATATATTTGTTTCTGAACTCACTCACTATACAATTCAATTAAAATACCTCGCATTTACTTGAGAATATGCATAATTAGAGATGCGCTTCGCACATTCAAGTTGAATTCAAGTCAAATGTTACAGCTGGTAAATAATTACACAAATAACGTAACAGGCGCAACACTACTACTACAGCTGCAGCGCCACACTCTGTAATATAACCAACACTTCCCTATGACTCACAATTTTAATTGCAGAAGTAAACTGTTATTTTAATCCAAAGCTAAAATTATTTGCTTAAAATAAATTGAATGTACATACTCGTACATGGTAGTTGCGGCTCGTAGTCGTTATATATAGTTAAAAACTGTTTAATTATAAGTATTATTAAGTTCAATTTTTACATGAAAGTATTCTATGGTTGTTCGGTGTAAATAAAAAAGGCGATGGTTGTGGGTTTGATCTCCACTGGAGGGAAATGATCATGTTTAAAATATTCCATTCCTCGACTTCGTGTACCACGAATATGGAATGATGGCAAGTTTCGACACTCAACAATCAATGTCCCATAAATTGGGCGGAAAGTGACAAAACGGAGTGTCTTAACACTAGATTACTGCACTACTGGTACTAGGTAGGAAAAATCTAGGAATAACAGGACATAGGGAAAGTGTAAACCTTCGATAATCAAATAAAACTAAAAAACTTGATCACTATCAAACAACTCACTACAAACGAATAAAATGTGTACTAAATAGGGAGTGGATATATTAAAATATTATGACTAGTTTCTCAGAAAAAAAGGCGAAATACTAAAGAAAATAGTAATATACGATTCCTTCCACGTAACGCAACCCACGCTAAATTGATATCGTTCAAGGAATTTGGACGGATATCGTTAGGAGGCGACACCACTGACGTCAAAGCGACACGACAATTGGCAAAAAATTGGAAAAAATATATGTTACAGATATTTTAGGGGCTCCATATCCGAATGGTAAAAATCGGAACCCTTATAAATTTATCATAACCGTTTGTCCGTCCGTATGACCGTCCACTTTATTTTAGTACAAAAAAAAGCAAAAACAACTATATTTTTTATTTGATAAACTTTTAAATACGAATTTAAAATTATTACTTAACGTGCATTCTTCGTTTTATTTTTTATGAATAATATTTAAATAAATTACATTTCAATATCTACCGAGTAATAAACACGTAGATATTTACTTATACCTATATAATACACCACGTACGTACGTGGCCCGACGGCTCAGCTTCATAGACGTGACGGTTGTGGGTTCGATTCTCACTCAAATAATTCATTGTTTTCTTTTACTCACTGTGATAACAAAATAAACGAATGACGGAACACGCAATATTTTGAAAATTGGGCGGTGCATGTAGTACGGAGTGTCTTTATATTAAATATATAGATATACAAATATATGAATATGAAAAAATGTACGAGACGTGCGGAGAGGTAAGGGTAAGTACGTCAAAACGCTTTTAGGCAGTTTTGTGCACGAAATGCACTGATTAGTGGCTGTCGAGACAAAGACAGATTTCGCGAACAAGAGCCAAGTGAGTCGTGAGCGTTGCTAACAATTCCAAATTTTACATTTTATGTGACATATGGGTAAATTTAGGTATATGTTTTATGTATATTATGCTCTTAGTAACTAGTACCTACGGCTATACCTCCGGTGAAATGGAAATAACTAAGAATTATGTATGATACGTTACATATTCGAAGTATTCAAGGTAACTTTAACTACAGGTACAGTGGGTTAGATAATTGGACAGTCCAGCACAAAAATAATTTTAGTAAATAGCAGTTCATGAGATTTCGCGTTACGCGTTCAACCAAGCACTTTTATAATATTATTATAGACATCAATTTAATATAATTAAAAAAAAACAATGATTAAACTCTTCAAGTTTTCAGCGCGGGAGCAAATCGTAGAACCCGCACCCGCAGTCACGTCACGTCACGTACGAGAGCGCCCGCGGATTCATTTCGCAGACCTTTTTAAAATTTAATTTTATGCCTTGTTACTATCAAAATGATGAAACTGTTAGACTCGAGGGGCTCTACGTGAGCGTCGTTAAGTAACGAGACACAGTCGTACGTTAAGCGCGCAAATAATTAAAACTAACATTTACATCCCCAGTTGTCTGGATTTTCATTAAATTTCTGTTTCTGTAGTTTACCGTCACGTCGCGTCGCGTCGCTCGTGACACGTCGTCGTCATGGTCTATAATTTTAGATACGTTTTTTTATGTAGACGCTAGCGTTGCATACATTTTTAATGCGATTCTTAATATATGTTTATGTTTGTATTTAATAGAACTTGGACTTGATGTAATCAATTATCTATTTTTTTAATGTTTGAAATATCACTCAGCACGCAGTAGACCCCGGCGTCCAACGTGACGCTGTAAGAAAGTAAGAAACTTTACCCTCAATATATCTAACGTTACAAAAATTATGAAATTAAACTCTGCTCATAGGAAAACATAACATATGTTGAAATGTGATGAAAACATAAACAATTTGCAGCTTTTATTGGAAAAAGTGAAAAAAAAAACACTTTCACCCATATAGTAGGGGAGACAGAGCTTAGTGTTAAGACAATCAAAAATCTTTTATCCACTTCTTGCCAATTTTCCAAACGGTGCGTTGTCGACCAAAACGGGAACATAAAAGAATTTAAAAGACTTAACTTTTTGTCTTTCAATTAGCCACAAAATGAAGACAAAGGAGGTTAGCCGAGGGTCAACCCAATTATCTTTCAAGGATACGAAGACCAAGGAACATGAAGCCACGTCTAACTGTGTTTCTAAAGTTAGTGCCTCGAGCAGACACGTAGCATGAGAAGTTAGCGGGAAATCTTTGACTGCCGGAGACGTTACCATCTTACGAGTATATCTACTGCTAACTATGGAAATAACGTTACACCTAATAGGTGCTAATGTTGAGGCAATAATCGACTTCTAAATTAACAGCTTATTATTAATAAAGTTTGTATAACAATTTGTACATATGCTTCTGTACTAATATAATAAATCTGATGAGTTTGTTTGAGTGACTCTACTTGTACGAATTGAATAAACATCTTAGTATTTTAAAGTACAGTAAGATCGCTCGCTAAAAGCTAACCGTTTTCATGTAATCCAATTAGTTACAATCAGTTATTCTTAGTGATTTCCATTTTTCACCGGGACGAAGCCACAGGCAAAAACTAGCTACATATAAGTTATAATAATTTCGAACTTATTTGTCATGTTATAAATAAAGCTTATCTGGTTACATTGAACGAATGGAGAACTTGGCACCTTCCTGCAGGTCACACCGTGTGGTACCAACACCGCCTGCGCCCTGTATCCTGAACGCAGTGCATCATACGACAATACTTAAGTAAACAACAATTTCTCTTAAGTAATAAAAAAAAACTACTTAAATACATAAATAATAATAAACGAGTATTCCACTACAGTATAAGCAAGGAGGGCTAGCCTAACTTGTCAGTGAGGGATTCGCGTGAGGGATACGTCGATTAGAATTTTATTGAGTGAAGAAAGGAAAAAGTTGTAACGTAGCCATTGTTGCTAAAAATACTAAGTTTTAATATTTCTACATTATATTTACTGTTACATAAATAAGCGATACAAACAGAAACAAAACAATAGCGAGATAAAGGTCAACTAGTATTGTATTAGAGGACATCAGTAGCAGGTTCGTTTGATGTAGGTCGTCCGCGAGGGAGCGTCGCGGGGGGCGGAGTCGCGGGGGGCGGAGTCGCGGGGGGGGACACTTGTCACACTCAAAATGTAGAGAAATATGTTTCTGTCATTTGTTCACAGATATCTATAAATAAAATTAATTCACAGATATCTATAAATAAAATGAGTTTCACCACCACACACCAAAGAGTTGGGGAACAAAAGTGTCTTAACGGAGAACGGAGAGTCTTAACATAACGTTTCTAGGCTACGTCTGCCTGCTATGTGCAGGATACAACGTAAAAAAAAGAAAAATATTGTGAACAATGGCCCTTATCATTATCCAAAGTTACATTATTATATTAATATCAAAAAAGCTTGTTCATTTTATTATTAAAACAATCAAATATAAATCAAAATCAAATTATACAAAATGTTCACATTAGAAATCATTGTAAGGGTGCTTTTAACACAAATCAAACCACGAAAGTAAATCAGTGTATTAAATAAATGATCCCGCTGTAATAGCGGACAAAGTCGGGAGTGGGTCCCTAGTATATAATAAAAAAAACAATGATATTTTTTTTTATATAAATTTTAATAACAACCAGCTTCACGCTGTATCCCGCACACAGTAGGCTAGGCTCAGGGAACCTAGTCTTAAGACACTCTGTTCCACATTTTGCCCCGAATTTTGCATTACATATTCAGTGGCAAATCAACGCTGGGCTTTTGCTTCAGTGCCAGAGCTTCACGCTGTATCCCGCACACAGCAGGGTAGGCCGAGGGAACCTAGTGTTAAGACACTCCGTTCCCCACTTTCTGCTGAATTCTAGAGGTATTGTGTATTGAGTGGCAGGACTCAACGCCGCGCTTTGCTTCGACACCAGAGCGAAGAAATGGAAATATACATTTAAGTAAATATTTCATCTCCTCGAGTGCCCACTCGAGGAGATGAAATATCGAACCCACAACCAGTCGGTTTTACAGTCACACTTTGTGCCACTGCGCCACGACTGGCCTCAGTATTAATAAATAATAATCTATTCCCCCGAGTGAGGATCAAACCCACAATCGCGTTACAGGTACACCCTTGCGCCCCTGCGCTATGACGGCCTCGTATCCATAATGAAAAGTTAAACAGCAAAGCTGTATTTAAATAGTTGGAGAGGGCACCGACATGTTTGCGGGAAGCGGGAGCGATACCGTAGTGAAGTGATGAACGGAATGAATGATCGGTCATAAGGCACTCCAACTCCACACGGTAGGTAGGTAGTAATCGAACAAAAATCATTCATTTTCGAATGAAAAAGTAACGCTTGAGCGAGATTTTACTTATATTGATGCGTATCGCGGGCACATTATGCCGTGATTAATGACGGCTGTCTGTCTGTCGGTCTGGTTCAATAGATTTGTAATTTCAAAGTATTATACTTTTATGCTTCATGTTGTTTTTTTAAAAGATATTATTATTAAAAATAGTGCATATGTCGGATATTGAAAAGATAATGGAGAATAAATGATGATATAAATAAGAGAGGGTTGTTGGGGAGGGTCGTGTCGCACAAACGTGAGAAATGGAAGATAGGTGAAAATAATATTGTCTTCTGTCTTTCAATAATCTAAAGTTTGAGCAGTGCTTCAGGGAGGGATCCCTTTACAATGCGCCATCTCTCGCCTTCATTGCTCCAGTCTAATAAAACAACTTACTGGATGTAATGTATATTAAAGATGAATCACAGCTACATATTATACTCGTAAATAGGAGTTTGTTTGGTGAACATTCAAAATTAAAATAATAGTTGATTACCGTGACTGCAAGACGCAATATTTGTGGGTTTGATCCCCACTGAGGGGAATGAATCATTATTTATTAATATTTTTTTGTCCCTCTGGTAACGAGGCGAAGTGCAGCGTTGAGTTCATTCAGGTAATTATAACATACAAATATACAAATACCGCTGAGTTTCACTGATAACGGCATATCATAATTGTAGAATAGCGTTGTTTTGCCTCCCACAAGAGATATAAAGATGTGAAAAAATATATATAAAACACATAAATCATATTAAAGACTGCTTTCGCGAATTTCTTTATAAAATTAATTAAAATGTCATTATTGAATAGCTCAGTGATGATAATATTTCAGAGAATTCTTTTTAAGCGAATTAAATGAAGTCCGTAAATGTTAATTAATGAGAAATGTAAACACCGGGATATCTTAACAAATATTCCGCTTTAATACAACCAGAAATTAAGAAAAACTCGATAAAAAATTCAAGAACCTTTTTGGGAATTAAAAGATCAGAGGGACGGAAGCCGGAGGCTGGAGGCGGCAACAAAGCCCAGTAACGAGGTAACAGATTTCATTAGGTAATTGGCAGTCAGTAATGATCGGCGAAATGTAAATAAGCGTGACCGTCACCGGCCGTGACAGCCCCCGCCCTCTCGCCCTACCGCCCTCCCGCCCTCCGGCGCTCTGGCCCTCTCGCTCTTCGGAAATAATGCGACTACACAAATATGTAATCTTTAAAACACTTTCACCCAACTCGCCACAATCTAAGTTACTTTCTGAAAAATTTTCCGAACCACACAATCTTTTCGGTAGACATGTAAATACATGCATAGTAGGTCCATACATGTTCTGGTAATATGTCTCTGTTTCGTTGTAGTGGTATCCATGTATTATTACACTACACGAGCTCAAAAATATTATTTCTAAACTCCACTCCAAGAGGATGAAGCAGTATGAACGATCCATCAAATTTGTATGGCAACATCGTATTGGTAGTCGAGTCGGGAGTCGCGACGGATGGCGACTACTCGTTATGACTCGAAAGCGGAAATCGATTTCCCGTCATCAATTCTAATGACGCCGGAATATTTTCTTGCAAGAAGAGAACACCACATCTTGTTATTGGATGTTTCATATACGAGTATATTATGAATAAATAATAAATAATAATACAGTATGAGCTATTGAGTTGCTTGACCGTATATGGCACGTAATCTGTTTGTGGCTTTGATTCCCATTCGGAGGGATGACTGATGAATGATTCTTTTTACAAATTTTCGGACAAAGTAAGACGTAGTGAAGTAACTATTGCATTAAATAAGTGCAACAATGTACGCGTCACAACATAGAAAGAGTTTCAATGAATACCACCTTTTTTACCACCTTATATTTTGACGCTTTTAATATTGATTTTCCAATGACTTAAAACAATGTATTAACAACAGGATTTGTCTTTTCTTTTTTTAAAATAAAAAAAATATATTCTTCTAGTTGTGAACGTTGTCTAGATACTCCATCTCCCCTTTCCTTTCGCATTTCGAGGAGATGAAAATAAATAGTTCGATTCAGACTTGGGGACGTCAGAATCTGAGTCAGAATCGAACCGGCACATTTACAGTCAGACAGCCTCAATGTTTCGTCTCGAAACGTAAAACACAATATTCTCAAATATACATAAATGATATGAGAATTTGGAACAAGGAGCGTTGTGTATCAAAGGTTCGTTGGATGCGGTACTCACGTTAACGGTTTTATAAAGCACCGTATCAGGAATATTTCAAAGCGTAAAGCTCATGGTGTTGAAAAATAAAAATTAAAAGTGCTAAAACATGAGGCGCGTTGTAGGTATATTGAAACTCTTTCAAATGTACGGTGTGTACAGTGTTGCGCTTATTTGATGCAAACGTTTCACTTTATTTATATCGTCTGGTCAGGACTATGAAAATGGGTTCAAATCCTATAAAGTTCTTAACATTTATGGTAATGGGGATAGACAAATCATTACTTTTGAATATTGGAACATAAAAAAACTGTTTAAGGGTTCCGCATCAATATAAGAATTGAATGTCAACGGGGAATACAACTTATAAAAATTGACAAACTTAATTTTTCATATGCCCATGCCCCCATGTTGTATGAAAGGAATTAAAGTATAAGTTTATTTTTAGTATGAAATACGTATAAATTTTCACTTTTGGATTGTTACCTATATTTGTATTGTAATTCTTCACTTTGTGCCAAATTTCATATCTAGTTTTGATTACGCGGCGATGTTCATAAGAATGCAGCAAAAACGATACATAAATGCTCGTATCTTTTAATTGCGTTGACTTAGAAGCTTGGTTTTTTTATGTGGCTGTGGCCCTGATTAAAGATATTTAATATTAGTTTCAGCTTGATAGCTCTTCGCAATCTCTAGATAAATGGTCTTGACAGACGGATAAATGGACAATTAAGTGATCCTATAATGGTTTCGTTTTGTTCTTTTGAGGTACGAAACCATGAAAAGGTAAATTCAACTATTCTATATCTATACCTTATATAAGTAAATTAAAGAGTTTCTTTGGTTGAATAGGTTAATCTCAAAAAGGACTGTAAAATGTTGTCTGTCTGTTTTTTTTGCGTTTGTTGACGCTAATCTCAGAAACAGATAAACCGACTTAATTGCAGTTTTCACTATTGTACTTTGTCTACCTTGTCTCAAATTTTTGTGTTTGTTTTATTTTAATTTTCTTATAAAGTAAAAGAAAAAAATAGCATTACAAATTTATGTTGTTGGACAAAATCCGTATAATATTTTATTGAATTGGTTGCAACTTTACTTTTGAATGTAGATGTAGATATTGTTTTTAAAATTATATTATTATTAGGAATCGAAAGAAACGAAAATTAGTAAGTTAATGATTATGTACTTCAAACGAGCGACGCCGCGAGCGAGGGCTAGTCTTTTATTATAAAGAAACAGGCCACGAAAATATATTAATTGCAGCTGTTGCGTAGCTTAATTATAAACATATTTTTCAAAAAGGATAATATTGTTTAAAAATAATAAAAGCATATTTTAAACTACATTTTATAAAATATAAAATATTTCTGATATAAAATAAATTTTAATTAGCGCCGGCGTCGCTTTGGGGAATGTCCAAAAATATTTTGTTTTGCAGCAAACAATAGATTGTTTTACTTTTTTTTAATTAACCAATTAACTCTTTTAAGACCCGGAGGAGTAATATATACAAACGAAAAATAAAGCAATTTCATGTTTTTTTTTCGTATAGCTGAGTAGGCAGAGGGAACCTAGCATTATTTGCTAGCGCTCTTGTTGTGGAGTGGCGTAACTAAACGTCGCCATTCGTTACCAGAACCAAGAAATGAAAATAACTCATTTCCCCGAGTGGGAATCGAACTTGTTTTATATTTCGCTGTACCCACAAACGCCTCGTAAATACAAATATAAAGCGTGCCTATATATCGCGTAAACATGTCTAGATGTTTATGAAAACGCTTCTACTTTTGCGAGCACATACAATGGATTGGGCGGCGTTTAATCGCGGGACGATTTACAGCCTGGAAGGTTGCCAGCGATTACCTCGCGAGAAAAATTGAATAGCTACGACGTTCTAGCGGGCGTTATAACGGGCGCTATAACGACTGCTATTGCCTACGTTATAGGGAACGTTATATGACGAGTGCTACACCGGGGTACACCGGGGTACACCGGGGTCACGGTATCGCGGTATCGCGGGCATCGCGACGTGTTCTAAATCACGACGTGCGTTGCGGCTATCGCTAGTCGTGAAATATGTTCTGCAATCATTAATTCTGTCCGACATTACTACTGGTCACTGGCGACCGGCCATAGCTGGCTCGTTCGTTTGTTGAGTATTTCATATTATTTTTATGTATATAATATTGAGTGTTTGTGTAATGAGGCGGGAGTCGGGGCGCAGGGGAACAGGTGTGTTACTGTAAGCGCGACAAGTTGCGGATTCCCACTAGAGGAAATTAAAGGATGAATATTTTTTTATATCCTCGCTCTGGTAACGAGGCAAATCGCGGCGTTAAGTTCCACTCAATGCGCAACGCCTACAGAATCTGGAGTATTTGAAACATGAAATAAACAAACAAAAATAGTAAACAATATATAAATATACATAAAATATATTATAAACACATGAAATGTAACTTTATTATATACAAAGTAAGAAATAGTTTATTTAATTTCAAGCAACGCTTTTCACTTTAACTAAAAGTTAATATAATTATGTTTGGAAACAGTTAATAATGAACTCAAAGTTAGAATATGAGCACAATTAGAAGCAGTACGCGGCGTCGCTAGCAGCGAACTTCGTCTCATAAAAGTCTATTATAGTGAGGAACTTCTTAAAGAGTGTCTGTCAGAGGCGAGCTGAGCCGCGGGCATTAACTAGTTAACCGAACTTACGGACTACCTTTGAGCTACAATTTATAAAACAGAGGCACCTTTATTACATAAATAGGACAAAGAATAGTTACCGTTTTTAGCTCCCGCGAATGTTGCTTCGCGAATTAATTTACGAGCTTTCAAAGGGAACAAAATTCATTTCTAACTTCAGTCAAAAGACGTGTTTCAAATAACTATCAAAGTATCGTAGACTATACGCCGTTTGCCGACTTTACTTTACTTCCCTTGTTCATGTTGATTACTAGAATGAGTGATTATTATAAGTTGAATAAGATTTAAAAGTGCGAAGTGGCCTCCGCGGGGCTTCAACCGCTTGAACTATACCAATATTTAAATAAATAAATAAATCAGCTTCATGTTGTATCCCGCACACAGCAGGGTAGGCACAGAGAACGACAAGACACTCCGTTCACCATTTTCTGCCGAATTCTTGAAGCATTGCGTGTTGAGTGGCAGAACTCAACGCCGCGCTTTGCTTCGACACCAGAGTGAAGAAATGGAAATATAAATTTAAGTAAATATTTCATATCTTCGAGTGGGGAACCCACAACCAGTCGATTTTAGAGTCACACTTTGTGCCCCTACGCCACGACTAATACGCCACGGCCTCAACACCAATATTCACTTAATAAATATTTAAATAATTTAAAAAAATTGAGATTATATTTAATTTTGCTCGCAAGAGTTGTCATATTAAATAATAACATGTTTAGTAATTTTTAACTAGGTAGGCGATATATGGGGATAGGCGATAGGAGGGGTGTTCACGGGTAGACTACTGACTACGGGGATACATCGTGAAGCTATAAAAATATAGATGTGTATATTAAGCAAATAGAATATTTTTTTTGTGAAGTAATCAAAGTAGAATATATTTTATATAAAAACACAGTTCCAATTTAAGAGTCAGAGACAATGTCGTTCAAAACTGTTATAGTTCTTTTGTTATTGACGTGCCTATTTGCAATATTAATTTATGAAACAGTAAATATCTATTTGGTTATTTTTAATATCACAGCGAGAATTCACTTATTATATTCAGAAAATTAAAATTAACTTTCGTTAATGAAAACACATACAATTTTAAGCACAAGCTTTAACTTAATATTCAACATGTCAATATAAACCAATATATATATATATATATATATATATATATATATATATATATATATATATATATATATATATATATATATATATATATATATATATATATATTTTTT
>DWMY01000552.1:0-23100 GCA_018249775.1 Heliconius hecalesia formosus | reverse complement strand
ACAAAAATTCCAAAAATGTTGAAAATGGATTCTGTTAATTATCCTTTAACACCCTGGCAATTTTTTTTTTAAATATTTTCAATGTACAGAAACGACTTTTCTACAGATTTATTATAAGTATAGATTGTTAATTTGTGTCAAATGGTGATACTTTGAAGTGTAGGTTTAATTTTCTTATGTAATTTCACGTTTATTTACATGTATAATATTATACCACTGAATGGAAGTTTCTGTTTAAGGTTTTAAGTCTTGAATTTATTTTTAAAAAATATACTTGTGAAGTATATTTTTTGTCTGTGTCTTCCATTTATCAAGGTAAGCAAAGAATACCTAGTGTTGAGATACTCAACTACGCATCTCCTAATTTTCGAGATATTGTGTGCTGAGTGACGGAACTCAACGCTGCGTTTTCTCTTACTTGATAGTAAGATCTATTTGTTTGTATTTTAGTTATTTAAAATAAAAAGAAATATAATTAACGCTAATGAGAAATTACTGAAAACGCCTAGTGTCAGTCAGATCGAGACGATTTTCTCCCTCAAAATGACAAAAACAGAGATGAATATATATAGCTTAATAAAGTGCCTGCTGTGCCAATCAAGAGCAAGTCAGTTCAATAAAATATATAGGTACTGGATGTCTGTCTGTCCAAAGCTTTACAGAGGTATTTGTTTTATACGTAAGTACTTAGTAGCGTAATTGAGAGGCCTGTCCGTTTCTGATTTAACAACAAGTTGGTTTAACAACAAATTCGATTTTTTGTCTATTTACTCGTATAGCTTTTAGAACTTTAGTTTTTTAAAGAACATAAGATAGAAATGAGCCTTAAGTGAAAGGAAAATTATAATTCATATATCTTTATGTCACCTTCATAAATATGTGGATATTTCAAAAAATTCTGAACCGATTTTGATAAAACTTGGACTGTTAAGTTAACTAAGTCGTTACCTTACTTAACTTAAGTTGAAATATATTTAATTAAATTCAAAAAGACCTACTGTCTTTCGAGAAATTTGTGGAAAAATAAGCAAATATGAGAAGCCTAATAAATAATTACACCTAAACATTATCCAATCACAACAGTATCAGATATCAAACTGACAACCCTCTTTTTTCGAAATCGCAATCGAAATCGATAAATATGCTCAAAAAATCAAATTCAAAAAAATCTAATTCAAAGCAGATGTGTAACAAGATTAGAGTTATTTTATAAAACGGTAATACTTTGAAGGACTGTTTTATATTTTTACTGTAGGTGAGATTAAAAATCATGGGGTGGCGGTAATTAGCCGCACGTGCGCCACAGTACTCACCACTTGGGAATGATTTGGGGACAACACTTCCGGTCATCATCACGCGATTTTCACTAGTTCTTCCGACTTTGGTTAACAACATTTGGTAAAAATTTTAAAATTTAAAATTTTGAATCTAATATATTATATTTTTTATATTTAATTTTTTTTAATTAGCAGCAGTTTCAAATATATTTCTTGTTCGTTAGTAACGTTAATTTTAATAGATTTGATAAATGTGTTTCTGGGTCAAGGTTACACAATGAAACACTACACGAGGTCAAGTTCATTGAAAAGATATTATAAATTTTTGCTTTATATATTGTTTCATTCTCTACTCGTTACATATAAAAAATGGTTTTATAAATTGTTTCGCTTTATATTCTATAGAAACAGAAAACATATAAAAAATATAGTATAAACGATATATTTTTTTATTATATATATAAAGGCAACTATTCAAGTCTATAATAAAACTAATATATAATTTATAGCCTATAGTTAATAAAATTAAGATCTGATAGCGGTCTCTGTCTTAACTGATAAACTCGATACGACATCGTGTCAATAAAGCCAATAAACTCGTCGCAACTTCTATAAGTACCAAATGAACACAATTTATCGATTTAAGATGGCCTCTGCTACCCCAAATGTCACTTTACAGGCGATATTGATAGTCGGTGACAGGAACCTTACTGACTTCCCCCATATCACGTTTGGTGGCTTATTTTCTATGCTATTCGAAACTTTTGCTTAGCAAATATGAGTCTTATCGCGTAGAGATAAGGTCTGACTGTAAACATTTTGCCCGTAAAAGTAAGTTTGTAGGAGCAAGCGAAACTTACGCGACATCTAAGGAAATATTTTGTTTGATAAAACGCGCCGAGGTTGCCCTCGGTCGCGAGCTTAGGCGGATTTTCTTTTTCTCTCTTTCAAACGGGGTCTTTTCATAACTGTCAGGGATCAATTCGGTCAAGAGATTTGGTTTCTAAATCTTGTTTTCTACCATTCTATGTGATTATTGGTATCTATTTTATAAGAGTTAACTTAAGCAATTTTATATATTTTAGTTTAAAGTGCTTATTGACACAACAAATTGTATTTATTAATAAACTAGCGATTCGATCGCGGCTTCGCCCGCGACATCACGACAACATATGTGTTTTTATATAAATATATACTAGAGACACAAACGCGACTTCTCTCGCTTCATTTTATTTTATATTACAGCCAAAAATTTTATGATAATCAGTTGAGAAGTTATGACATTTACAATATTAGTATTGTATTTAACAATTTATACAACAAACAAATTAAAGAAAATATACTCGTATAAACATGGCGGTGGAGAACGACTGGAAATAAAAATTTAGTAATAAAACGTTGTTTGCCCAAATTCAGTATAAAATAGCCTGTTCGTCTTGAAAATTTGTTGCCGGCACGGGCGCGCTCTGCACCTAGCAATAAAACTTTAATACAATTCGCCGGCCGTTGACGACCGCTGCATTTTACGTGCACAGCGGCGGAAGTGTACACTTAAACAAGATGGCGGCCGGTGGTCACGTGACCGCGGATTCACCCCGACTTCCGGTGCTCATTCGGAACATGTCAAGTGTATTGCGGGTAGTTTGATAATTATCGGCGTCATTACAACCAACCCCTGATGTTTTTCTGTTTGAACATTATGGAGGTGCATCTGTTATGATTTATTTTTTAAGTTATTACGCGAATGTAAATTGTTTGAATGTTTTTTTCATTGATTAGTATTGTTTTGTGGTTTTTTTTTGCCCCATTACGTTTAATGTACTGTAAACGACAGAAAAAGGAAAGCTATTTATAATCTTTTTTACAATCCTTATAAAATAGGTTTTTAATAAATTAATCTTGACCTTGTTAACTTATTCCTGTTAAAAAACATCATATACGTACTACGTTGTAAGCTTGAAAAAAGTGGAATAAAATAATTTCGTTACAAGTCGACGTGGATGTTTAATTAATTGTAAAATGGATGATTGGTTTGGAATTGGTTGTTAGACCTGAGATAATGAATAACGATATTGAATCAATTTAAAAAAAAAGATCTTCGATTCCCATTTGGGGTAAAATATACAATGCAATTTTATTTTTTTGTATCTAATTCGGTTTTATTTTTTGTATCGAAATCTATAGGTTATTCCAGAAAAATGTAAAAAAAATCTCTGTTGTAAAATAACACAAGTTTCAGTTTCGTTAGACCTTCATTATAAAAGCACACATAGAAATTAAAAAAAATAATACGTATAGTCATTTCATATAGTACAAAAATTCGCTCACTTATTGATCGAGATAATTGTAAAAAAATATATATTTTAATTTGAACCACTAATATAAATTTTAATTAAAAATTATAAAAAAATTTGAAACTCATATTTAAAAAAGCATTCTTAACCTGCCGGTCGAACACGGTGATCACGGCAGTGGTTTGTCTTGCGGCTGAATGAAGGGGCAAAAAATCGATAGGCGTGCTCTGCATGTCACATGTACTTACAAAGTTTCGACATATCAGTAATTTGGTACGATGACCTCAATGGACGGTGCTGTCCGTCCGTCCGTCTCTCTTCTTATTGGTCAATTTACGTAATGTATTTACTAATTTTGACCATTTGCATAATTATTATAACCTTAAGGCAGTGGGCCTTGTAAAACAACTTTTCTTTTTATTGTCAACTTATAAAGAGGCCGTGGTGGCGTAGGGGCAGGGTGGGGGTAGTGGGTTCAATCACACTCGGAGAAATGGATTATTATTTATTAATATTTTCAATTCCTCCCTCTGGCACCAAGGCAAAAGCCCGGTATTGAGTTCCGCCACTCAACACGTAATGCCTCGAAAAATTAGGTGGAAAGTGACGAACGGAGTGTTTCGACACTTAAAGGGAACCTTTTCCCTCTACCTACCCTGCTAAGTGCGAGATACAGCGTCAAGCACAAAATTCTTTCCATGTTTATTCTAGGTATATTAAATAATTAATATTTTTACATTTTATTCAATATAGATTTATAAACACATATTGTAAATTCAAAAAGAACTGCATTTCTAGGAGCATCGAGAGGATTAAATGTGGTTCCTACTTTGTAAGCATATAAGTGAAGTACGTGAAATTTCGCTCGTAGAATGTGCAAAATATGAAATAAAATTTCAGCTCTCACATACAGTGTTAGTTCAGTTATAGAATGTTATAACTAATACACGAAAGAATGTTCGTTTTAGTTCGTTCAGGTCATTCTTGGAATGTATATGTATGTATATGAATAGCTATAAATATTAAGGTTCTCATATTACTCATATTGTTGTTTTGATTTACTATAGTAATTGATAATAGATTTTTAAAATGATATATTAATTAAATGAATATAAGTTAATTGTAAATTATAATTACTTAATGAAAACGCTGAAAAAGTCTACTAAAATAGTGCAAAGAGTTGGTGTTACCAAATTTGTGACAACTTTATTTCCTGTAGCCTAGTTTAAAAAGTTTCAATTGAGCTTTAAATACTCTTTGCAACTAAAACGACACTACCATTTTTAGTCAAGACCAATTGCTAAATCAAACTATAGCCCGCGGTTAATCATTTTTTTTTACTTTATGCTGTCTCCTACAAATAGAAATGTAGGCCGGGGGTACCTGGGAACCTAATATTAAAACACTCCGTTCTCATTAAGAAACTACCGTTCCTAATCAAACTTAAATGCTAAAATAACAAACAAATTCACTAACAGATGAAATTATAAAAAATATATAGCAAGGTACAAAAGTCCAAAGATAATAATCTACTTCACGCTGTATCCTGCTCACAGTAAGGTAGGCTGAAGGAACCTAATGTTAAAACTCTCTATTCTCCATTGTCATCCGAATTCTATAGGCATTGCTTATTAAGTGGCGGAAAAGGCGGTGCCTTGCCTCGACACCAAAACGAAGAAATAAAAAATAAAAATATTACATATTTCATTTCCTCGACTGGGAATCGAATCGACAACCTATCACGTTGCCGCCATACTCTGTACCTCTGCGCTAAAACTATCCTCAAATTACAAAAAAAAAAACAACAACAACAAACGTACCATAACCCACCATAAAAACTATACGTTTCAAAAGTCAATAATTGCATAAAATTAATCACCGTTGGACTCCAACCGGCCCCGGTCTCCCCTCAAAGGGCACAATAAAAAGCCGCCAAAACGCCGTGTCTGGCTGTCGGTCCGTCTGTGTCAATCAATTAGACAAGCGTGGAGCGCAGAGTGGTACGCAGCGTCAAATCTCTGGCCACGCCTCATATTGATCAGGCCCGCCCCGTTGCGCTGTACTCCGTTGTGCGCGCTCCTATCTAGTATCTACTCTGGTATGAGCCCCCGTGTTAGAAGGTACAGCTTTGTCATTATGATGGGGAAATATCATAATTTCATACAAATTTCTGTTTATAATGTAAGAGGACAGTTGTGGCGCAGAGGCATAAGCGTGGGACTGTAAATGTGATGGGATGTGGGTTCGATTCCCAGTCGAGGAAGTTAAATATTTGATATTGTCAATTAATCGCTATGGTAACGAGACGATGCGCTGCATTGAGTTCCGTCACTCAACACGCAATGCCTTCAAAATTCGAAGGGAAATGGGAAACGGAAATGTCTTAATGGACGGAGTACCTTAACACTAAGTTCCCAGGTTCCTTCTGCCTACCATGTTAAGTACGGGTATATTGATATATTTATATAAATACTATACAGATACTATATTGTCTGTTTGTGTATTTAGTTAGCATTAAAACAAAGTAAATAGTACGTTCAAAGGTAATTGTCCTAAATGTCGTAGATTACCTTGCTTGGAGTGAACGCTTAAAATGTTTGTATCAATATGTAAAGTCAATTTATAGAGTTGTAAATCACTATACAAGCAGGTATTACTTAATTTACACTAGAAATATATTGATATGCCACTATTACCATTTGTTTTACAAAACATCTTATGTTCTTATGGTAAAGAAGATAACATTTTACGCTAACTAATGCTAACTAACTAAAACCTAACGCAGAAAAATCTAAGTTTGGAATAACTGAAATATGTTAATATTTCAGTTATTCCAAATTTAGATTTTTCTGTTTATTAAATTAAATAATATTCTTATATTTCATTATCTGTACAACGTTGCACAGATAACATAACAAAAATACACTTCCTCATAACTAACAACCAATCGAGTCACACTTTGTGCCCCTTCGCCACGACTGGCCTCAAATCAAAACAAAACATTAACCAAAAAATACATATTATAATACACATTTTATAAAATATACATACATATACTTATACGTATATATACTTACAATATACATTCACTTTTAGAACCTCCAGTAAAGCGTTCCCTCGCTAAGTGAATAAGGAAGAGCCTCCATCTGAGACGTTAAAATCTTACCTTCGTAAGTAACAAGGCGATTGCAAGTAACAATTAACACTTAACGATTATAGCTACAGCGACCGCTAATGCAAAGTATTATTTGCCCCCATCTCCTCTCGCCTTTTATGTGGGTTCGTTATTTGTACGTGCTTATAGAAGTCACTTTAGATATGTTTTTCTTTGTTATTAGATTGTAATTTGTATTGGAAATGTTTATTATTGATGTTGGATTTATATAATATATTGTTTGTTTTTTGTGGTTTTACATAGTGTTTTTTTTAATAATTTTCAAGATTTTATTATTGAAAATTGAAAAAGAAAATAATATTTGCCGTCTCATATAGAGTGTACATTTGTATATTTTTTCCAATATTTTAAATTGGGGGGCTATTTATAAGAAATTCGAAATATCGATTAATTCTGGCATTACACAGCTATCTATGATTGCAAGATTACAGGATGCGCCTCTACTACTGCAATAGTAAGTGATAGTCGGAAAATCTATCTTTATTATACGTTATACACTTTTTTTATAAGATAAATAAAAGATACATTTTAACTTAATATCCTCTTTGTGCTATTGTTTTCAATCAACAATATAAAATATCGGGGGTCTATTAGGTACTAAAGCAATATTTTTAAATAATATATATGTTATACAATGGTATATGGACAATGTTAAGTGACAGATACATATTATAAAAAATTAAGGCACTCAAGGAAATAATGATATTTATTTCCTTTATTTATCCGCTTCGTGACCGTGAAGACAAAGACTTTTGAGTCGCTCTACACGTAATGCCCAAATTCGGGTGGAAAACGGAGAACGAAGTGTTTCGACACTAGGTGAAAGCGTGATAAAGGTCATAAAGTCCACGCCAACAAAGTCATGGGTGACTTTAGGGACTTTGGGAAGTCGTGGGTACTTTATGAAAATATATTGAATTTTAATATTTATTTTTATTTGTTTTAACAAATTAACGTTCAAAACTATAAAAAAATTAAAATAGCAGTTTTAAAGTAAATATACATTTATATTTACACATTTACATTATACATTATATTTACAGATGTGCATTTATTTATTCATACGAAACCGCCGTAGCGTCTGACTGTAAACACAAGGCTGTAACACGCCGTCGCGTCTGATTGTGGGTTCGATTCCCACTGGGAGAAATGAATAATTTTTATTTCCTCGCTCTGGTAACAAGACAAAGTATGGCATAGATTTGTGCAACTCAATACGGAATGTATCAAAAATTGGGAGGAAAATCACGAACGCAGTATCTGAGCACTATGTTCCCGCTGTCTATCTTGCAATACGTGGGATAAAGCAAAAAAATTAAAAAACAAACTGTACATAAATATAACATCCTGTATATACAGTACACACACACATCCTCTGATTAAGTCACAACGTGAACAGCAAACCGCTAATGAAACCCATTACGGTTCTTACAGACTAGTTGGACCGATAGAATATGTAATTCATATTACTTTATAAAGCACACGTTATGTCGATGTATGTATTTCCGATACAAATATTTCACAGTATGCAGGTAACAGATAAAACCGGATATTGGTATTCGATGTTTGGTATTATATGTACTTATTTACTTCGAAATTTCATCATTATTTTAATCCTATTAGAGATATGCTTATTATAATTTATCAATTTGTAAAAGTTAAAAAGTTGTTTTTTTTTTTATATTTAAATAATTATATATTTTAAGCACATTGCACTTTTAAAATATAACTATTGCTTTGATCAGTTATATATTAATAAATAACACTCATGTATGTCACTGTAAACGCACTGGCTGTGGGTTCGATCCCGAATCGAGGAAATGAAATTTTAATTAAAATTTATATATTCATTAATTTGTTCTGGTGCAATAGGCAAGGCACGGTGTTGAATTCCGCCATTCAGCACGCAATTCCTTTAGAAATTGGCCGAAATTGGGGAATGGAGTGTCTTAACACTAGTTTCCCTCTGCCTACCCTGCTGTGTGCGGGATAGAGCGTGAAGCTGATTTAATTTGATTTATTTTATAAATAATACAAACTTCCGTACATATATTATGCTTACAGTTTACATACATATTGTGTATATATATATATATATATATATATATATATATATATATATATATATATATATATATATAATAATTTAATCGATACTTAAATAGTGAAGTTTATAAAAAATTATTTATTCATAAATTTAATTATTCATGTCAATTAACTCTATTTCTGTGAAGACATCATAGATTTTAAATACAGTGAAGAGGTTATGGGCGGGCGGGCGAGACGTGAACCTAATATCTATACTTACTTATATATAAAACACGCTAATCACTGAATCTACAGCGCTGATTCGAAAAAACATTTTTGCTGGTAAAGAAAATGAAAAGATTGGAGTAATGCTCGAAAAAAAAATTATTTATATCATGTATAAAGTTGTATATTTTAATATACAAAAAAATATATAATAGTAATAAACACACTACACTACAACAATGTCATTCAAGATATAAAAATCTTTATATTGGATGTAACGCTATAAATGTGTTATAAACATAAAAAGGTATTTAAAAAATGATCACGATGTGCAAGCGGGCGAAGCCGCGGACGAGTCGCTAGTATTAAATAAATGATAGCACTACTTTTAAGTTTAAAATGAAATAGAAGCCCATAATCCACTTTCATTAAAATTTTAAAAATCAGTATGTATGTAATAAGCTTACAGTAGTTCATACACCGACAGAAAAATTACATTTTCTTTTTTACCGAACCGAAATACAGGAGTACTTCGTGTGGGTATAAAGAGAATTTTACTTTTCCCAGATAAAAGGCACATACAGGTATATAAAACATGATGTACGAAAGAAACTACCAAAATATTATAATATATTTTTTTTTACTTTTCTATAAGATCATTTGCATACTGATCTATCAATTGTTGAAAAAAATCATATTGAACTCACCTTTTAAGTTTGGATCATTTGTAGTGTTAAATTTTTAAAATGTAAAAGTTTAAAAGTTCTGTGATTTAATATTTTTCATTAAATTATTATAAAATCTCTAACTACTTACACATGCTGATTCTAATTTTAAATACATCTACAGTATGTAGCTCCTAAACGACATAAATAAAATAAATAAATAATATATTAATTATAATAATTAACATATTATAATAATTTAAAATAAATTTGAAATTTGAGGACATTTTTTATATAGTATACTAGAGGGCGCGCGCGGCTTCGCCCGCATATTAAGAGGGAATCCAAAAAAAACCACGAAACAAGTGTTCAATAAAATATTTTTAACAGTCTGAATTTAATTTTTTATAAAAATCGGTGGCAATTTAAAAAAAAATCCATATAAATTTTCAACCCCTTATTTGAACCCTTAGAAGGTGAATTCTTAAAAACCATGAAACACGTGTTCAATGAAATATTTTTAAGAGTCTGAATTTAAAATTTTATAAAAATCGGTGCAGATTAAATTTTTTTTCCATACAAACTTTCAACCCCTATTTCATCCCTTTAGGGTTAAAATTTTTTAAAATCCCTTCTTAGTGGATGTCCAGAATATGAAAATAAACATCTGCCCAAATTTCACGTTTCTACGCACAGCGGTTACGGCTCTGCGTGCGTCTTACCTCAGTCAGTCAGCACAAGTCCTTTTATATATATAGATAATAATTACTATAGTATTCTATTAGTTTTCAGTACATATAGGCTATAATTTATTTAGAAAGTCTAAATATCAGGTATGAAAACCGCCAGGTTTGACTGGCTGCCAAGCCAGTCTAATTTATAAGAAATAAATGTAATGGATTAACGAAAGTTGTTAATTAAATTCTGTTGACATAAACTATAAAGAAACAATAATCTGTCGACCTTAGCAGTCCAGCTAAATATTAGGAAATAGAAATATAAAGCCTAAGGAAATGTTGTTCAGTTTTATGGTGAGTTTCAGATTACAAAACTTTAAAGCTGATGTAAAACACGAGGACCTCAAAGAAAATAAGGAAATATTGATTGATCTGCGGCCACTCCCTATAAATATACTATATAATATAATATCTATATAATAGAGGCCGGTCGTGGCTCAGAGGCACAAAGTGTGACTGTAAAATCGACTCTTTGTGGGTTCGATCTCCACTCGAGGAAGTGAAATATTTATTTACATTTATATTTCCATTTCTTCGCTCTGGTGTCGAGGTAAAGCGCGGCGTTGAGTTCCGCCACTCAGCACATAATGCCTCTAGAATTCGGTGAAAAGTGGGGAACGGAGTGTCTTAACACCAGGTTCCCTCTGCCTGATGTGTGCGGGATACAGCGTGAAGCTGATAAGATAAAATAAGAATATAATATCCACGTATAATATATAAAGTTAATATTTTTAATAGGTACTTATTTATTAAAACATTAACTTTAAATACTTTACGTGGATATTAAAAGAAATAATTGTATTTTTAAAGCAACTACGACTACTCGTACTTTAGCAAAACACGTGGTAGATGAAAGAAATGGCAAAAGTGAACAAAAAGCTATAAGAGACAACTATTGACAAAACAAACAAAAATAAATATTCATTTGCGTCGTACATAAAGCGCCGCTGAAACAGCCGATAGAGTGCACGTAATTATCAATTCACAAATCCCTCTCGCATCCCACTCTTTACCCTCCGATCCCTCTAAGCCTCAATGACGCCCCTCTCCGAACATTAAATACAATATCTTTAAATTGCTCCTAAGTACCACCACCCTCATTGGATATTTTTACCGTCATTACCATAATCTCTCGTTCTGTATCTCTTTCTATCTCCCACGTTCAGCTGGAGCCGTCTCGTTTTCGTCTCCTTAAAATTGTACGGTAAATTTAAGGCTCATTCTCTTATGATTTAGGTAAGATTCGTCTTTCTTGAAGCGATTATTTTGTAATTGCGGGAATAGACGGGAGAACTCTTAGTATAATTTTTCCTGTGAAACTTTACTTCGTGAGAACTGACTCAGGTGTGTCGACTCGACCGTCGATGTCGATATCGGGTACAGTGCACGTGAATTAAATTGTCAGCCATAGAAACGAGTTATTATATTGAAACGGCGTCGTTAATGACTCGCGACGGCCATTTTATTAGTGAAAGTAGTGAAAACTATTTTCGACTAAACTTAAATTACAGGTATTTGAGCTCTGTAGTTTTCTATATATATAAATATATATATTTCTATATTTAGTTATGAATTTAAGACTGGATTTTTATAAGAATATAACATACATGTAAATACATGAAAGTCAAATTCGTTCATATATAATACATACATATAATTGAACTGTTTTCCAATCATTCATAATTAAATTATTCTTTATATTTTTTGTGAATTAAACTTTTTATACAATAATTTAATATTTTTTTGAATATTGTTGATATCTTAACTTAACTTAACTTAACTTAGCTTCATGCTTTATCCCTAGCGGGGTAGTCAGAGAGAACGGAGCGCCAAACGCTACGGTTTGTTGTTGATATCTATACTAATATTATAAATATGATAGTTTGTGAGTATGGGAGTTTGTTCCAGTTTCACCTAAAACTACAAAACGAATTTTAATGAAACTTTACAGTAATATAGATTAAGCATCAGTACAACATATACAATACATAACAATTAATATGAAAGTGTCGTATTATTCTACTATAAAAGCTTAAGCGGGCGAAGCCGCGTGTGAGCCACTAGTATTTACTAAGGCTTACACCACTCAGAATTATACAGAACAAACGTTCAGTATCAAAAGTTTTTTGGGTGGATGAGAGGTAGAGGGTCGGCCCTCCCTTATTTAGTCACGCCATTTAACAGCAACGGCAAAGGGCTAAGAATTAATTATTAATGCTACTAGGCTCGGAATCGCGCGGAAGATGTCACAGCGGGCCCTGGACTCTCATAAACTCACGTTTTTTGAACGGTAAATTTGAAATGCAAGAATTTTTGAGTTTCAAATTCAGTTATATAAAAATATAATAACTAAATAATTTAGTTTGAAAATACATATATTAGTAATATTTGTAGATGACTTATTTGTTAATAAATGTTATATTTCTATATCTATATATGTCATGTAATTATAAGTTTAAAATATAAGTATATAATATACATTTTAAACTTTTTACTTCATTATAAAAAATCCTAAACAATGAAGAATTTTTTAAGGCAATATGACTTAATATAGTGCAAATAAATTTTACAATTCTTGGCAAAATATTCTTATTTTATACAGATATTTAATCTATCTTTCTTAATGTAAAACAAATAGTAATTTATATTCCATATCAATAATTAGCATTGGTAAGCGTTGTGTTACGACACGGCGTTCCCCAATTTCCGCTATTTTTTTTTGGAATTGCGTATTAATTGGCGAAACTAAAAGCCGCGCTGTTACCAGAGCGAAGAAGTGAAAATATTAATATGTAATAATCCATACCGACAAGTGGACATCGAACCCACAACCGTCGCGATTACAGTCTCACGCTTGTGCCATTACGCCACGACGGCCTCTATAAATACTCTTAGTATTTACAGTAACACAAACTATTCTTAACGCAAAAAATAATAATAAAACGACACAAACGTAGCTAAATTGCACAAAATTGCACTAAATATAACTTCCGGTTCGGTTATATCGATAGATTTCCTGAAAAGAAAATTACAGTGTTTACAAAGATAAACTGGGACCAAAATTACTTAAATATTCAGCTTAAGTCGTAGTGGTCGTTATTTTAACAAATACCGATCACAGGTTACGTAGACGTCTACGTACACTCACTTAGATACATCAAAATTACCTCTTTTTGAATTTATAAATTGTTTGTATAAGTATATGTTGTAATATGTAAATATTTAATGTACTCATAATGTTATACTTGGCAAATAACTCGGTGGAAATCTTTGAACATCAAAGGAATCGTAAAAAAGGTAATTTAATTCCTATATTAATTAAGAACAACGCGGCGTTGAGCATCGCCACTCAACATGCAATACCTAGAGAATTTGGTGGAAAGTGGGGAACGGAAGTGTTTTAATGAGAACGGAGTGTCTTAACGCTAGGTTCGAAGGTTCTCATTCGTACCCTGCTATGTGCGTTATACAGCATGAAACTAAAAAAATTAAAAAGATATTCCATCCTACGATCATATTATAGTGCTGACTGTCTGGCTGTAAGCGTTTGACAATGTTTGTGGGTTCGAATGCCACTCAGGGGGTGTATTATAATGTGTTCCGCCCCTCAACATGCAATCTCTCAAATAACCGAAAAAGTGGAGAATTCAGGGTATTGACATTAGTTTCTATATTTCTAACCTGCCCGCATAGGTCAGTCTGGACGTAAAACTGAAAAAAAATACTTTTATTTTTTTTAATACAGTTATTACATGACCGAGTTCGCGTGATGGCCTCCAATTCGAGCCTCTATTGGAAAAGTGTTTGTTTTTAAAATATCATAATTTCCCAATCTGGCTGAATAAATTAAAGCTTAAAGCGAACTTTTACTCGGTACTAGGTTTACTCTTTCGATAAAAAGTTTTGGATTTTTTTTTCTCACTTTTCTGTTTTGTCTTTTTTTTAATAATTAAGATTATCGTGGCACAGCGAAACAGAGTTTGTAATGTAATTGCAATGGTTGTGGGTTCGATTCGTTGTCCACTAGGGAAAAAAATATATTTTTTTTACTAGTGCTGCCCGCAACTTCGTTTCCGTGGCCTTAATGGCCCTTGCCATGCTGTCTCCATATACTACCCGTTGTGATTGAAACTTGCAGCACCGAGAACCTAGCATCAAGACAGTCTGTCTCCATCTCCGTTCTCTGGTTTCCACTGGAATTCCAGTCACTGCGTGTTGAGTTGCAAATCAACACTACGCATTATGTGTGTTGTTACGGGATGAAACTATTATGTCAAAGGAATCTAAATTTTCAATTATTTTTATTACAATATTTTTATGCCAATTATGACAACTTTTGATAAAGCGACATTTTTTTTATAATTTGGCTGGGCTATTACATTCCTTTATCACGTATTCCAAATCTAAAATTTTTATATATCAATAAAAATATCTAAAACACTAAACCTCTTCCATTGAAGCTGTATTTTCATTATTTCTTATAGAAAGTAGAGCTAGACTGTTATTTTTGTTCATCAAAAATATGCCAGATCTTAATAATTTATATGTCAATGGAAATTACTCATCGCGCTCAAAGACTTTTGTTAAGGAGGCATTTCATGATTTCTCATAATTTAGCTGGACCACTACCCTTCTACATCGGGTGTGGAAGTCTCCCAACTATAATATAACTTAGATCCAGCCCAGATACACAACAAAGATTTTTTTTTTTCGATTGGTGAAATAAAAAGGGAAGTTAACACTGATAGTTCTATGTAAATATAATAAATACCACACCACCTCAGGCCCTAACTTGAAAGTTTGCACACTATTTATCGACTTAAAGCTTTCATTAAACTTTCATTAATCTCTGTAGGCGTGGCAAATGATATACTAACCGTCCATCTGTGAACCACGAGGTGTACTATTAATCAAATTTGAATTTCTTATACAATAATGACAAATATTAGTATTTAAATACACTGAATAAACAATGTTCTGAAATTTTTTTACTATAGGTTTTTTGTTCTATCCGTTACAGAAGTTAGAGATCTTACATTTACTTTTATATGTATAAATAAAAATGGCATGCAAAAAAACATAATTGTTTAAGCGATCTAAGGTTTCTTTTTACAGAGTCGAATACTGGAAGATGCCTCGTTGATGTGCAACTCGTGGTCACCGAGGCACAATGTAAGTTTCTATGCATGAATGAAACTATGTAATTATGTTTAAACTTATAATATTATGTTTTATGTAGAAATTTTAATAAAAAATTATGTAGTTATTTTTTTAGCTTTGCGAATATAGCTCGCGTACATCTTTGGCCAAAGATATAATTTATTAATAGTTTTCTTAATGATTAAGCAACGCGATTTATTTATTTATTTATTTATTCACTGTATTTGAAAAAACGGCATGATTTTGTAGTGTGTATTTATTAATATATATTTTGTGATATCATAATTTTTTGTTCATTTTAATAGTAGATAGAGGCTTTTTTCAAATAACATAGTGTAACTTAAAAAATAAACACATAAAGTAAAATTTGAAATGCATTTTAAATTTGAAAATTTTCATAAATTTCAATGTCTATATTGACCTTAGAAGTTCTAGCATTCAAGTAATACTTGCACAGTACTGGAGAGTAGAATGTTAGCAGGCATTGAGCTAGTAGGTACTAACTTTGAAAAGTTCTAGCTTATGTAGTTTATTATCTAACTTTTAACTTGAATCTGTTTCATCGTTTTTACGAGATTTAACATACAGAAATTCTAATTACAATTTTTTATAGTTATTACACCTAATTGGGCGAGGTAGGGTGAGAACGTAAAGTCTAAAACGTCTAAAATCTTTCATTTGTTCATATACTAGTTGCGTCGAATGAATAACATTTTAAACACCATAAAATAAACTAAATATAATAAATTTAGTTAAATAAATTCGATTCATACCAACCATCAGCTTCACGCTGTACCCCGCACACAGCAGGGTAGGCAGAGGGAACCTTTTGATAAGACACTCTGTTCTCCACTTTCCGCCGAGTTCTGGAGGCATGGCGTGTTGAGTGGCGAAACTCAACTCCGCGCTTTGCCTCGACACCAGAGCGAAGAAATGAAAATATAAATGTAAATATGTATTTCATTTCCTCGAGTGAGGATCGAACCCACAACCAGTCGACTTTACAGTCACACTTTGTGCCCCTGCGCCACGACTGGCCTCAACCAACCAACCAACCATTGAAACCATTCCAAAGAATTTCCTTAAACAGTAAAATTAATTACAACCTCTCATTAAAATATACTTTAAATGAAAACAATACAATATATAGCATAAACAGTACATATGAATTTCCAAGAGCTATTCTTAATATGCCGTTTGTAACATGTATATGTACACATACTGTTAAATGAGAGCAATGCGTCGTAGCGCAGCTTTATAAGGGTGTGACTATAACAGGACGGTTGTGAGTTCTATCCCCACTGGAGGAAATCAATTATTATTTATTAATATTTTCATTTCACCAAGGCAAAAGCCCGGTTTTGAGTTCCGCCACTTAACGCGCAATGCCTCGATAAATTCAGCGGAAAGTGATAGACGGAGTGTCTTTACATTATGTTCCCTCTGCCGATCCTGCTGTTTGTGGGATACAGCGTGAAGCTGATGTTTAAAACACGTACGTACATACATATAATATTCAACAATGCTTGTTATAAACGAAGAATTTTATATCGCGGATAGGTAGTAGTAGTTACAAATCGGAAATTCGGAAATAGACCCAATCGCTGACATTTTCGTAAAAAGCGTGCGCCACCGCGCTAATTAATACTCGCCGCGCCAATATCGTGATATGTCAGTACGGTTTGGGAACTTATATAGGAACCAATGGAAATATAATTGTATTAACTTCATTAATATATAATGATTGGATAATTGACAGGTGTGCTCAATCTTTTTTATTGTTTTTGTGGTTTTTTTTTTGTTTGGGATTCGTGGGTTTTTTTTGGATGAGGACAGTTTTGATAATTCTGTATTAGTTTCCGCTTGTTAAGCTAATCAACTTATAATTAACAATAATATTGTTCATATTTTTCGTTTATAGTTTCGTTTAATTATTCAAAAAGTTTATAAATCTCTTGGATTTATCAATAAAAAAAGACTAATACAATTTTTCGTATCATTCTATATCACCCCCCTACATTCTTTATATATACCTATACAAATATATGTTTACATTTTTTTTGTATACAAAATGAACACGAACAAAAAACCTTTAAACGTCTTCAACCCAATATAAAAAAAACAGAAGATAACCAAAATCGAACCTAGAACTCCAAACGGGAAGCAACTTCAAATAATCAAATATTTTAATTCAATCACCAACACACACACACATTTACTAATATCAAGCGGTGATCCACACACACACTATCGTCAATCGCAATTCCCCTCAACTTACACTGACTGACATTTGATACTTACATTACGTTTAGTATCTGGGGATGAAGATGTCGCCGTTAAATCCGAAATGAGAAGGTTGATGAGTAATAATAGTAATGGATTATTTCAGTGCTTTAGAGATTGGGTGAATAGGGTGTGTAGAGGAACCTTGTCTAGTGATGGAGGCTGTACAGTAAATTGTACAGTCACTTTGTACCAACGTGCTCTAACGTTGGTAATGGCCTACAATTACTTAGTATTCAACATATTATTCCTACGCTTTAGCACTCGGACCAGTGCAGTTGTATATTACATGCATGTTACAATGCCGTATTTACGTGATTTTGTTGTGTTGTGAGTGACAATGTACGGGAAAGTTACTGTTAAAGCGGTAGCTGTAATGGATTCTTAGATTTGTCAGTCAAGTTAAAAAAATATTGACTTTTGAGCGGTGGTAGTCTGCAATGTAAGTTTATTGTGGTGTAACTTTATAATCTGACAAATAGCTAATTGGATGATAGGACAAATTTGTAGAACAGATTTTTTATGCTTAAGTTTTAAGAAAGTACTTTTAAACTGGTAAGCACTTAAGATTTTAGTAACACCAAGTTTTTTATACATATGTAAACATGATTTTCATATGATTTTTGATTTTATATGTATTTTATTTCGTATAGGTAAATTCTACCAAGTGATACAGTTATGGTCATATTTTATCTGTTTTATCATTCGATAGATATCATCAAAATCTATTTAAATATCAAAGTTTTATACTATCATAGGAATCTAATCTGTAAAAACTGTCATTTTATTAACATATCACATGCTAGGATTTGTTTATTGTAATAATTCTAATTTTATTTACTATCAGTTTACTTCTTCTACTTCTTACTTACATAGATTGGTAAATTTTTCATATTTATCTGTTTAGGTTAATACAAAATAAACAAGTTATTTTTTATAAAGAAAGAATTTTAATATTCTTCTTAAATAAATTTATTAAGAGGATAGTAAAATTATTTAAATTTTTTAACAATATTTTTTTATGAATAAAAATATGACTATTGATATATCGAAAAATAATTATCTAAAGGAAACTATATGTTTAATACGCTTTACGTTGAAAAATATAAACATACACCCAAAAAAAAAATCTTCAATAAATATAATAAAAATCACCATAGATTTCGTTGGTCTCATCTCCCCAAGCAAAGCTATACTAAGCTAGTAACAAATTATAACATATTTCACTTTGCACGGGGTCAATTTGCTTACAATTACAATTATACGGGAGTCGGGACTCGGAATCACTTTTGTGACTCGCTGCTAATGACTCATGGAGGGTGGAGGCACAAACTTTTGTTCCCACGTTCAATTCGTTTTACGTTCATTTTATACGATGTATATTCAAATGGATGAATTTAAGTGTCTTCTTAAATGTGTCGGATAATAGCGATTATCTATTAAATAAATAAAGAGATATAATATTATAGTTAGATTAAAATTAGATTATATTATTTTGGAGAATATTTTAGATTATTTGTTAGGATTATGTTACTCAATAAACATTATTTGTGGCGTTAAGTTCTGCCTCTCAAAACAAAGTGTCTCGAAAATAATGCGTGGGGAGCAGAGTGCTTTAACACTAAGAGAAGAATGTCAAGTCACTTCGCTCTTCATATGCTACTGCTACATGTGGGAGAAAAGTGAGGCTGAAAGTAAACATCTTATTGACATTTTACTTCATTTCTGTCTTTAATAATAAATATTAAATGAAAATGATCACAAACACTCCGTTCTTCACTTTTCGCTGAATCTTAAAGGTATTGTGTGTTGAGTGGCGGAACCCAACGCCGCGCCTTGCCTTGTTACCAGAGCGAAGAAATGAAAATATTAATAACTAATAATTCATTTCCCCGAGTGGGTATCGAACCTACAAATTGTGCCCCTGCGCCACGACGGCCTCAACGAGGTGTACAAATGTTAGATCTATAAATACTCTACGCATGGTAAATAAAAAAACCGGACAAGTGCAAGTCGGGCTCGCCCACCGAGGGTCAAAGATTGGAGGTCTTGAGCTTTTTCTAAAATTCAACCATAGCCAGAGCCCTTTCAATATCTCTCTTGAACTAGCGGATTTAATACCAATTTTTGCTCCCATTTTAAGATTATTATTTTTTAAACCACAGATGTATAGTTTTCATATTTTTTTCCTGAATAAGTACTAGGTGTAGATACTAGTTGCCAAGTTTCATAATTCTACCGGAAGTAACCTATTTATTTTGACTTCCTTTACAGTGCCGAAAAAGGCGTTTTTTGCGATATGAACGGCCGTATCTTTTTTTAAAGTAAATGTAGAAATATAATTTCAGGTAATCATGAGGCTGAATTTCAACTCTATATCTTCAAGCATTTCTGAGATAAAGGCTCTTGACATACAGACAGACGGTCAACAAAATGATTTTATAAGGTTTCCTTTTTTTCGTTAAAAGGTTCGAAACCCTAAAAACTGTAAAATAAAACGATATTTTATAGTTCTTGATTACATAATTTATAATGCAAATTCAATTTTCACATTTTTTCCCGTTTGGAATTTTTATCTCCATACAAAATGAGAATCTTTTCGAAGTACCTACTAATAACAAAACAATATCGTAAGATCAGCCAGTTTAATATCGTTGTCTAGAGCAGCTTTCTGTGAGAACTTTCTCTACTTTTATGATTTAAGAGAATAATACGTAATTATTTACTTACTTCTATTTATCTCTAAGTTCTTTAGATGGAAGAAACAATCCCTTTGTTTATAGATATAAATTAATCAACGCTCGTATCAAGTCTGCGTGATAAAGTTTATAAGAAATTATTTAACGAAAATCTGTATAATGTTTGAGTCCTTTTTCAAAATTACTTACAAACTACGTCGACGTCAACGTCAGCTTGAGCTGTATTCTGCACGCAGCAAGGTAGACAGAAGGGACCTAGTGTCAAGACACTCCGTTCCCCACTTTCTGCCGGGTTCTGGAGGTATTGCGTGTTGCAGAACTCAACGCCGCACTTTGCTTCGACACCAGAGCGAAGAAATGGAAATATAAATTTAAGAAAATATTTCATCTCCTCGAGTGGGGATCAAACCCACAACCAGTCGGTTTTACAGACACACTTTGTGCCCCTGCGCCACGGCTGGCCTCTATTACAAATTAAATATTTAGTAATATTTTTTTTGTAGTGGCTTAAGTTAAATAAAGATGACATTATTTACTTATCGTTCATTTGGTGCAACAATAGCGTATTCGCACTTTTCCCGCTAATTGCATTGATTTTTTTTTTACTGTTGGATAAAGTGTATTTACGTCATTGTTGCACCAGATGAGCGACTTATATTATTATAGATTGTGAGGCTTATTACACAGTTTTACTAGACCATATTTATTATGTAATAATGAAGTATTAAATTAACAAACAAATTCAGTAATATTACTTTACTTCTATGTAATAAAATCTACAACAGATGTTAAACATCTAATATTATCGATTATTTACAATCGATATTTACTAAGAAACAAAATATAAAAGAGAGAGGCTGTCTTGGCATAGGCCACAAAGTTGTGACTATAAGCGCTACGGTTGTGAGTTCGATTCCAACTCGTGGGAATGAAATATTGTATATTTCCATTTCTCCGCTTTATTACGAGCCTGAGCGAAGTTTTGCCACTCAACAAGTAATGTCGACAGAATTCCAAAGAAAGTAGGTACCGGAAGTATCTTAATTGGAAGGAAGTGAGGAATACCGCGTGAGGCTAAAAAACCTAAAATTAAAAAAAATATTTTTGCATAACGTCAATATACACACATAATTGAAGCTTAAATATACAATCTATTCATAAATTCATTAATACCACGACTATCGTTTAAGCCAAATATAAATAAATAACATTAACAAAATCACTTCGCCCACAACTACACATCCATATAACTAACTACAAACCAACCACTTCACACGCCACTCCCATCTCAAAAACAGGACACGGATATAAAATCTACAAGCATTCGTACCGCATTCGTAGCAAATCGAAACTAAAGTAGAAGAGACCATCAGTTTAAAACTTCCTATAAACTGTCTATTTGGGAGTCGATGCGCGTACGAGGCATCCTGGTATACTTATATTCTATACATATATATTTATATATAAGGCGTAGAGTTAGGCCAGGATCACTCATAAATTATTTAAAGTAATCCGGGAAAAACGCTGTCCACGACCCCGTCGGTTGGCTTTACATGACTATTTTATGTGACCACTGTATTACGTACGCGAATTAGTTGCCCTTTTGAACTTCAAGCCTTTTGTATATATATTTTCTATACATAATATTATATGTGAATTGTAGAGTATTTTAATTTAAATATTGTTTAAGTTAGGTTTTTTTCGTAGTATTTTTGCATGGTAGCTAATTTCTCTTATTTTGATGTCGTATTTTACATAAAGAAGGTAAGTAGCATGGGATTTTAATGCTATTTAAATTAGGTTTACATATATGTTTTCAATAAAAAAGTATGTTGAATGAAAAATCATAAAAAAATATGTATGAATAAAAAATAATTCAAACAAATAAATCAAATGTTTACCACACCACATTATTTTAAATTGCATTGAACTGAAAACGTATGTGTTTATAAAAATAGCTAAAAAATATATATATTTTTATTGATGAAGAATGATAGAATAGACAAATATTTCAACCAAATACGATACATATACAGAAATATAAAAATATTATAATAAAATTACATTATCTTTATCACCAGGGCGATCTATTCAGCGGGTTAAACGATGGGTTGCTGAGCAGGGCGGAGGCGTTAGCGGCTGTGGACATAGGGAAGCATCAGTCGGGACCTCAACCTGGGCCTCCATTACCACAGCTCAAGCATGACATGGTGTACCACCATGGAGTTGGTGGCCCTCCTCCACACAATGCTCGGCCGCATCAGGTACAATCGTTATCTTCTCGATGGACTAGAAGATTTTGATCTAATAGAAATGAAACGTATATTTATAAAAAAAATTGAGGTTAGCCATTAAAAAAATTAGAAATTTAAAATATAAATATAACAAATATACACATTATAATTTAATAGATAAATAAGATTCACAAATTATATATATATATATATATATATATATATATATATATATATATATATATATATATATATATATATATATATATATATATATATATATATATATATATAAATAAAAAAAAAAAAAAAAAAAAAAAAAA
>DWMY01000551.1:0-23167 GCA_018249775.1 Heliconius hecalesia formosus | reverse complement strand
ATAAAGATAAATAACTATCACTATTGTCAGACATCTTGACAACTTATAGTGTAATATATAAATAAATACAATAAAAATATTAACTATATTAATTATATCAAATATTCGTACTTAATAAAAATATATATTACCTTAATAACATATTAGGCTAATAATCCTCAAAATTTCAGATTTGCTAAAATGACGTACATCTGGAGGCCCTGGGATCTTAGCCTACAGTGCTCTAGGGCACTTTTAGAAACTTGCATATGGAGGAAAAAAGAACAAAAAATTATAATATAAAATTATTTATTGTTATGAAATTAAATCAATGATGATCTTGTATTACACTTCCATTGGTTGCACTGGTCGAATCGACACTGATTCAACTTCTAGTGGAATCACACGCTGCTTTAAAACTGCTGTTGTTCCCAAGGGATATCTGTATGAACCTTGTTTTTTACCCTGAAAACATTAATGATTTTTTTTAACCAAACTCATTTCTGAATTTTTTATCTTTTTTTCTTTAATTTCCAACTCTTCACTAACCTTAACATTAGCTTCTTCATATGTTCTTAAGTACTGAGCAGGTCCAGTATTACGAATAACACATAGATCCACATTAGAACCAGAACCAAGGTCATTGAAAATACCAGCTGCAATAGCATCTCTCACTAGTTTTTTGCCTTCTTCTTCACTCATATTTGGTTTCCAGTTTGCTTCAAAAACAGCCATAGCTGCTAGGGAACCAGAACCTAATAAAATGTTTTTTTTTAACAAAACAGTAATAAAAAAATTACCTATAGCTATTTACAAGTTGCAGATTCTTACCCATTGTAGCATAAGGAAGTTTATCAACAGATCCATGAGGGTAAATACAATAAATATGAGGGCCAGTACTGTCAACACCTCCAAGAACAAGAGCAGCTCCAACATGACCTTGGTAACGGAACAGCATGCGTTTTAGCAATGTTGCAGCAGTTTCAACTGCAACTGTGCGACCAGTGTGCAGGCGCTGCAACTCTAGTTGAGAAGCTACTGTTTGTGTTGTCATTTCAGTGTCAGCAGCCGTTCCAGCTCCACAGCAATACATATTGCCCGCCAAGTAGTGTATTTTTTCACAGTTCTTATCAGAAACAACAGTATTTTCTGTTGCTCTGGTATCAGCACCCAAAATTACTCCGTCAGCGTAAATTATACCAACAATAGTGGTACCGGTCTTAGTTGCTTTAGGTGCCGGAAATCCTTTTTGTGCCAGAAATGCATTTCTATAACATAATTAACATAATATTTTACATTGTTATAAGTGATTGCAATATAGTCATAAAATGTAACCCTGGATACACACCTTTGGCAGTTTTCGAAAGAAAAACCTGGAGCTGGAGCTTCTGGAACGAGTATTGAAGCCATAATTAATAATTGAATAAATCTAACAGGAAAAAATTAGATAGTCCTTCGAAAATTGTATGAAATTATAAAGTTATTCTAAGTGAGTTTACAGAATTGGAAGTGACAGATACAACGGCGTTCATAAATACTTCTTTGACATTGACAACCACAGAATACATATACCCCAAGGGACAACTAACCAATCAAAAATTATATTGCATATTTCATTGTTTTATTTGCTAATAACAAATAACTAACTAACTGCCCTTCCAGTCTGTGTTGCTCTTTGAAGTAGTGCAGTTTGAGTTGCCTTTGGGTATAGTTTAAGTTCGTTTTGTTTAGTCTATTAATTGTTTATAGAACTGATATTAAAATACCAAAAGATTTTTATTTAGGAAATTGAGGTCAATAAAAACAATTTTAGACTAAATACTTATTAAAAAAACTACAGAAATGCTAAGTGTGGAATAACACTTTAAAAATGCTAAAAAATATTTAATAAATAGCAATCTCTCTTGCCAGATGATAATTCTTAGTAATTATCTTTGGGTAGCGGAAATTTGTAAAAATCTCCCCGGAATGCTAACAACATAAATAAGTTATAACAAGCTTATAAAAATTTCGACGTAGCTTGATGAGAACGTATGGCTTAGTGGTCAGAGCGCCTGGTCGGTTTCCAGGAGGCGCGGGTTCAAGTTCCGTTGGGTTCAATTTTTTATATGTTTTCTAAATAAGTATTTTTCTTTCCTAAATGTGGAAAAACACTTTAAAAAAATGTAAAAAAAAATAAACTAGTTAGTTAAAGTTAGATTTTTATAAAGTTTTCGATTTTAAATATAATAAAAATAATTTTAAATATAGCAGTATGAGCTTTAGCGTATCCAGAGATATTTTATGTAAAAGGGGTTATGGGAACGGAATGATACATTAAAAAACCAAACCAAGGAATAATTGGTTTTATTTAACTAAAACATTTGATAGACATTTAAATAATGAGTTATATGACACAGAAAAATTATATGACATGGACCACCCAGCACCTTCCCCCAATGAGTATGAGTTAATACTGGTTTTAAATTTACTATGCAGTACAGTTGTGACGGGATTGATACGATTATAGTTTATTAGAATGTACTCTGTGATGTCGATCATAATTTTCACAGAACATAATCTTTATTTGCCTGTACGGCAAATAGATTTATAAATGTTGTTTGTTTTTTGTCATAATTTTGGCTTGTGAAATAAAACTTAATATCCTGAGTACATATTTCATTAATTATAAATTATATAAGTAAAGATTTAAGTCTTCATATTTATTTAAATATAGCCATGCAAAAGGCACAAAAAATTAAAATTATAAACATGTAATATAAAATGTTTTTTAAAAATAATATGTAACATTTTATTTAAAAAAAAAACTAGAAGAGACTACACCATAAAATATTTGTCATTAGTACTTTAACAACAAATCATGGGTTTATGTTAATCCTAACAACAGTTTTTCTAAATAAACATTCTCGTTACCTATCATCTCAAATGCATATTATGTTTCTATTCACTCCATATAGTATATCTATTTACCTCTTTTGTGTCTCTATTCACCCAAATTTTACTTATATAAATATTTTAATCGATATTTAGAAATTTCACAGTTCTACGGAATATAAACGTATTTTATATTATTTTTCTCTAACTTCACATAAATACAGTCTTTCAGGGCATATCACACTAGTATTTTTATTTAAGAGAGGAATAAAATAGTAGATATACTAATGAAAATTATTGGATATTTATTATAAAGAATTTCTGGGTTATACTTTTTCACATCACATTTTGCCCCATTCTTTGATGATGATTTAAAATATAATTAACTAATATAATCCCTTTTTTCCCGACTGCTAAGGAAGGGTTATGTTTTTCGCGCGTATCTTGTATATATGTAATATTCTTTATTACCTCATATCTCCAGAACCACTTAACTGATTTACTTAATTGAGGTATCGTTAGATTTGTATTAGCAGTCCAAGTGTTCTTAGATAGGTGACTTTAAAAAAAACAATCATGGCGGCTGTGGGACGCGATTGGAGTTAGTAAAAGAAAAAAAAATTCGTTTCGAATACCACGATATGGGTATCAAATTCAAGAACTCAATACGAGGATTTCAAAAAGGTATATCATAATTATCATTACCATAATGAATACTAACAAAAAAGTGAAAAATAAAAAAATATTTGTAAAAACAAAAACCCTGACTGCATAAAACTAAAAAGATAATAAACAAGCCCAATAGTTTATTAGGATTAACAGTCGGGACCTCTTTAAATTATGAGGGGTTTCTGGTAAAGATTTTATTGATTGATTAATTACTTATAGGTCCCGACTGTTAATCCTAATAAACTATTGGGCTTGTTTATTATCTTTTTAGTTTTATGCAGTCGGGGTTTTTGTTTTTACAAATATTTCTTTTACATATTTAAATGATATTTTAACTTATTTTAGTTTGTACGAGGCTGTTTCCGATTGGATCTTATAAAGTGTAAATGAAAGGAAACCTTATATAGTTGCAATGAAACTTAAAATAACATCGTGAAAAGTATAATAATTGGCTTGCATCATTTAAAATTGACGCTAACCAATCAGAGAAGGACGAATTGCTTTCATTAAACTGTCAAAAGTAAATTGTCAAAGACGAAAATGTATCACACATACGATACGATAAACGGCTCTTAATTCTTGTTTTATAGGTTAAAATAGTTCCTATGTAGAATTCTTCAAAATGTTAATTAATAGTGCATATGTGTGCTTCATATATTTCTTATCCACAATATTTTTAACACTTGCCAGTCGAGATTTTTATCAAATTCTCGGCGTGTCGCGTTCAGCCAACACTAATGAAATCAAAAAAGCTTATAGAAAACTTGCAAAAGCCCTTCATCCAGATAAAAATCAAGACGACCCAGATGCTTCTCAAAAATTTCAAGACCTAGGAGCAGCATACGAGGCTTTGTCTGACCCCGAAAAAAGAGAAATGTATGATAGGTGTGGGGAGGAATGTCTCAAAAAAGATGGTATGATGAATAACAATGATCCCTTTGCAAGTTTCTTTGGGGATTTTGGTTTTCATTTCGGTGGTGAACAGCAACATCATGAAACACCGAAGGGTGCCGATGTTATTATGGAACTTAGTGTTTCTTTAGAAGAACTTTACAATGGAAACTTCATTGAAGTGAGTACTATTATTAAGTCTACTATCATTATTTTAAAAATGAAATTAATCTTTGTTTTGGTTCATAGTACTTTTTATTTCTATCTCAAAATAATATTAGCTATCATAACATTATTTATTTAAACCGTTTATAGATTACTCGCAACAAACCGGTAATAAAACCTGCCTCTGGTACCAGAAAATGTAATTGTAGACAAGAAATGGTAACACGGAACTTAGGTCCAGGACGCTTCCAAATGATGCAACAAACTGTTTGTGATGAGTGTCCTAATGTTAAACTAGTCAATGAAGAAAGACTTCTAGAAGTAGAGGTATGTGTATTTTATAAAATTTTATTACATTAAGTATACATTTAATTTGTAATTCAACATAAAAAAATGTAATCATATCTAGAATTTATTATTCTTCATTTTATTGATAATGCTTATCAATAAGTTAACAATCCTCAGCTTAAAACAGTTACTTAAGTATCATTTAATAATAGTAACTAAACAGAGTATTATTCATTACACATTTTATAGTAATTAACTAATGTTAAGAAGGTATTTAAAATAACCCAAAATTTATAAATAAATATTTGAACATATTTCTATTACATGTAGTGTTGGAAATTATTAGAAATTTATGCACTATGCATTATAATTCAAGTTTTAAGAAGAAAAAGGTAATATACTACTGTTATTTGTATGAGGGCACAGGGGCACAAATTGTGACTGTAAACCAACTGGTTTAATCCTTACTTAAGACCAGAGAGAAGAAATGGAAGTATTTATTTAAAATAAATATTCCCATTTCTTTCCTCTGGTCAGAATTCTGCCGAAAGTGGGTAACGGAGTGTTTCAACACTAGGCTCCCTCTGCCTAACTTGGGGTGTGCAGGATACAGCATGAAGTTGATTTTGATTTTATTTACTGTTATTTGTTTATATTTATAGGTTTTTTATATTTATCTTTTCATCCCTTTCATTGAGCAAAGTAGGCAGAGGAAACCTATACTAGGTTCCCTCTGCCTACCCATAAGACACTGTTCCCTCAAGTTTCTATTAATTTTATATATTTTGCTTATCATAGGTAGAGGTAGGAGCTCCAGACAACCACAAATCAAAATTGAGGGGGGAGGGAGAGCCTCATATGGATGGAGATCCAGGAGACCTAATATTTGTATTTAAAACGGAGAAACATTCACAATTTACTCGAAAGGGTGATGACTTATACACAAATGTAACAATATCTTTACAGGTAATATTATTTGAAAATACATTTCTTAACTAAGTATGTGTTTAACTAAATATTAAAAGTTTCACAATATTTAATTTTCAAAAGAATTTCCAACAGGTTGTTGGTACATCCTAGTGCTGTGTAAACAAAAGGCATTGTAATCATAATTTTAATAATATTTATTTTTCAATAGGATGCTTTGACTGGTTTCACATTAGAAATTGTCCATTTGGACGGACACAAAGTAAGTGTGTCAAGGGACAAAGTAACATGGGCAGGAGCGCGTGTGCGCAAGAAGGGCGAAGGCATGCCCAACTTTGAAAATAATAACTTACATGGAAATCTGTATATTACATTTGATATTGAATTTCCAAAGAAAGATTTCACTGAAGAAGAAAAAGAAGGTAACATGTAACATTTTAATTTTTTTTAGCTTTGCATTATCTTGTAGATTAGGCTTAGAATTCTTCCACATTTTCAAGGTTTTGTGTGAAAAGTGGCTGAACTTAATGTTGCGCTTTATCTACCAGAGCGGTAAATGAAACTAATTTAAATATATTCTCTCTTCAGAGTTTGAATTGGACCCCATTTGTTTTTACTTCTGATGCTTTCCCATTTTGCCCCAACAGTTTCAGATTAGAAATATCGTTTATTTAATAATTATTATTGTTTGTGTTGCAGCTTTGAGAAAATTACTACAGCAGTCACCTAACAACAAAGTGTACAATGGACTCTAGTAATACTTACTGCCAATTATATTTATTTAAGTAGTGAAATGTGTGTTATGTCATGAACAATGTTGAATGTGAAAATAAGATAATGTTCTGCTTGAGGGTGATTAAAGTTTTTGTAAACTAAAAACAATTTTATTTGATTACAACTTTTTATTCATATTAAAAAATATATTGTAAATAAATCATTTAAATATGTATAACTCCTTAACTATAAAATATTTTTACTTTCAAAATTAAGAATTGGCATTAGTGGTTAGAGGTTAAATTTTTAATTTTCCATAATATTTATTCAATATAAATTTTATATACAATGAAATATGTTTCATAATCAGCCTTGCATGCAAATAAACGAACCATGAAAGAAAGGTATTTATTCAGATTATGAACTATTGTATTCATTATGTAAATTAAATTGTTTAATACTTTCGTTTCAATATTTTTTTCTACAAAATTAATAAAATACATAAATTATTTAATACAAATACATGAAAATGTAAAACTAAAGGAATAACGAAATACCCAAAAGATCTGGTAAGAATTTCTCTCTTTAAATATAATAAAAATATATGAATAAGAATTAAGGTTCATAAACATATTTTATAATTCGATTTCTAACTGAGACGAACAAAAAAGTTACGCAAATTGGAGTTGATTAGTTCATACTTATTTAAAAAGTATGCATCTCTTAACAATAACTGTTGGCACAACTTTTTAGTTTAGATCTTATCAATAAATGTCTTTTCTTATGTGATAAACCATGCATATGTAGACGCAGCTATATATAACACAAATAAATATCTATATTATATAGAATCCCATGGATGAATAAAGTTTTTCATATTATCATTTCTCCTGCTCTTCTAAGAAAGTCTCATGCAATTTGAAAAATTTCAATTTAAATTGGAAATTAGGGTCGTGGAGTCTCCTTAGGTTGTTTCTGCTTAGCAGGGTAGGGTCCAAGGGACATAAATATCCAAAGGATAAGAATTTACTGACATAAATAATGGATTATTTATGTCAGTTAATACTTATCCTGAGACGGCCATAGGTGTATCTAAAATAGTAGTAGTATAATATTTTCCTTGAAGGCCTTAGACTGCAGTAATCGTATGACAGCCGAGTAACGCTTAATGTACTAAATGAAAATTTTCACATAAATTATTTTATAATGTAGCGCAACTCGAAAATAATGATAATGTGGAGAAATTTTCAACCCAATGTACTAATTGTTACAACGTCAAATAACACAATGTAATTAGTTAAAAAGAAATCCCTTTTGTATAAAGCTTTTTATTTTTCATAAAATTTTTTTGCAAAGAAAAATTTTGAACTGTGCATCAGAACATTCTTGGACAGGATCTTATGACGATCAGGTTTTACAAGGGCTGAAGGTGCACACATGCAGCTAAGACACGAGGCAGGAGTCGCGGTCGTGCGGCGAGGCGGCGTGCAGCACGGAGTTGACGACGGCGCGCGCCAGGTAGCCCAGCGACACGCCCGCCGCCGCCGCGCCCAGCGCGCCCACTGCGCCGCCGCTGTCCTGAGGGCGCCACCAGCTACCACTACATTATACTGTGTAGTGCGTTTCATTGCATACGCGATCGTTGCGCTTTCGATTTTCACTCGCGGAACGATTATGTTTAAATTATTTTTACTCTTAAGTATATATAAACATAATCTCAAAATTATCACTAATTAACAGGTTATTAAGTTTCACATTTTAAAAGCACAACTTCTAAAATAATTTACTAAATAAAATTAGCCATAATAATCCGTGTCCCGTCGGCATTGTGACATGTGAAAACTCTATTATTATAGTATAGTATATAAAGGTTGCAAGTCCCATTTTCATTCGAAGTAATAAATTATGTTTTTTGCTCGCTCTGGTAACTACGCAATGAATTCTGCCAATCAATAAGCAATTGGACGATGCGTAATGAACACTGGTTCCCTCTAAGTTAACAAAAGATTCTCTCTGCCTACCCTGCTGTATGCAATATACAGGGTGAAGTCCACAAAAAAAAATATACCTCTCTATGAGTAGCATTCGCGTCATCCAGCAATCTGTCAAGATGTAACGCATGTTGTAAATACAATTCAGGGTTTCTTCTCAATATGGTGGCCAACACACACAGCAGCTCCACACACAGCTGTCGCCGCTCCGCCGAGGGCACGCGCACTAGCGCTTCTTCTACTAACAAGGCAAATGACAGTTCTGATCGCGACATGTTAACGAGAGTCGGCTGCGCTGGCAGAAGGTGACCCTACAAAATGTTATAATATTATACATAATATAATATGTAAGCATTTCTTTTTTATTTCCATGTGTATATATTTTTTGGCTTCACGCTGTATCCCGCATTCCGTTTTTATTAAGACACTTTTGTTTCCCAACTTTCTGCTAAATTGCGTGTTAAGTGGCAGAACTTAACGCTGCAGTTTTGCCTCCTTACCAGAGTAAGGAAAGTAAAATTACAATAAATGCGAAAAGTTAAATATACATACATGAATATTAAGCTTATATATTTTATTTAAAATTTAAGTAAGAGGCTACTTGTGGTACAGGGGCACAAAGAGTCACTGTAAAATCGACTGGTTTATAGGTTAGATCCCAACTCGAGGAAAGGAAATTTATATATTCTCTGCCTACCCTGCTGTGTGCGGGATACAGCGTGAAGCTGATTTTTTTTAAATTTAAGTTATTCTAGTTTTTGTTTACCTCTATAATTAGCCCTTCAGGTGTCCGTAGTAATATATCCCATACTTGAACGTAGAAATGTTTCGGTACCCGACATAAACATCCTTCTAATCTTCGACGTTGGAGGGGCGTCAATCTTAAAATTTTAAAAATATTTTTTTTTTTAGGAAAAATATAAAAATTTCAACAAGAAAAATTTCATTCAAGTCCCACTGACTCGAAACCAACGAATGTGTGGATTCGTGCGAGCATTTCATAGCAACATTTGACGACATATACGACATATTTTGAACTATATGTAAAACAATTAAGTAAAAAAAATATTTAATTCATTTAAATTAATTATTGGCTTATATAATTACACATTAGTATTCATAAAGTTATATATAAAATTATTATAAAGAACAAACATTTAAGCAGAAGAAGCCTTGTGTCCAATCCCTATTTCCATTTTGAGACATTTTGCATTGAGTTACAAAAGTCAATTAATATACATATTGTTAGAAATCGGAAGCGGGTAACGTTTTTTTAAGAAACACTTTAAAAACACACATCGTCTATATGATTCTAAACTATTTTGAAAGAGATACTGTGTAATTGCAATAAGTGATATGTATAACCTACTAACAATACTTCACACTAGTTTCCTTCCAATAGGGGCCGTCACTCACCAGCAAGTGGCCCCCGATTGACACAATTCCACTGCTTTTATAGTTATTTTCCACCTAAATCTACCCTCTTTTACACGAGTACGCTAACAATATAATTAATTGAGTTAAATTGATTAATTATAATTAATTCAACGTTTGAATCGAATCCACAACTACGTTTAGGGACAGACGCCGTGTCTCTCCGTCACTATGGATTCAAGATCAACATTATAGACAGAACAATAAATGTCACAAAAACGCATTAAACGACGAACAAGTAAAAAAAACAATTACCCTTTTTCCTCCGCCCAATCTGACACGGTAAGTACTTTCTGTAACAGCGTCCTCAGCTTATAAGGCGAGAGGCTTTCAATAGTAGCGTCTTGACGTTTCTCTTCAGGAAATATTTCCAAATAAATACGAATTGCTTCTAGAACCCAACCCACTCGGATCTTGAGAATGCCGCGGAACATATCTGGGTTGGTGCCTATAAGACGTCCACAGTAGAGAACGATTTCCTGTTGTGATATTAAAAAAACATATTAACATTAGTATTGAATATTAATATTTCTATGGTTAATTTTAAATTATAGTGTTATAAAAAAAGTCATTTAAATAAACAAAATAGGCGTTTATTAGCAGTGCTAGTCAATTAAATATGTTACAATTGAATCCTGCAATTAAATAAGTACAATATAGACAAAGTAATAATAATGAATTGAATTAATTGAAATCTTGCAATTACTATTTTTTTGTTTGGACATATTATGAACATTAGGCGATCAATTATATTAATAATTTAGGAAGAAAATAAATTTGTGCGTTAACCATGTACAGTTAACTTTAGGACAGCCACGACTCGTAGACTTCACTGTACCTGTTGTAAAACAGCGCCAATGATGTCATACGGTTGTATTGTGGAGTACATGACAGATTGAATTTCGCCTGGAGTCATGGGCTTGTCGAATACTGTTTCCTTGTGGCCGATCACTCCAACTGTTAACTATAAAGATTTTTTTTTAATATAAGTTATAAATCTAAATTTGATTTAATTCAATACTTAAAAAAACAATAGTAGGCCTTGGGCCTTAGTAGCCTTGGCCATAGGCCTTAGGGCCTTGAACCTGTGACTCTTGGACGGTTTCTAAGAGATCGTTTGTAATAGTGTTTGCGAGTTTTAAGTGTAAATGTTAGCAGAGTGTAAGTATAGATATGCATGTACCTGTTTCCCACTAACAAGCACGGTAGTGATGAAGGGGCTGATGGAGTCCACGGTGTGGTTGAGCAGCGACGAGCAGTAGCGCACGGCGCGCCAGTGCCGCAGCACGCCCGCGCTGCCGTACAGCCCCTTCAGCGCCTCCAGGGCGCTTGTGCCGTTCACCTGTTGTACAAACATTTATGTACTTATTTGTTACTATGTGATAAGCGTACTTAAAATATAAAAAGAATATAGTTATCATATTTTTTAATTAATTTTTCAGCACTAAATAAGCTTTATTTTTAGGTAAATTAAACACATTTATCATATTTAAATTTGTATACAGGTAGAAGTGTCAGCACCACTTTAAATGAAAAGACAGTTTTAACTACTGTATAAAAGCCTTATACAATTTAAAAAAAATCCCAAAAATGAAAAAGTTATTTTTGTAAACAAAATAAATAATAAAATTATTGTTGTGATATAAAACGCCATTAGTCAAGAACGACGCACGCACACATAAACCTATCAAAGGGAAGCCGCATACGCCTCATTCCTAAATCGAGTCGTAGCTATTGGCGGCAAAGTTCAAAGTTGTTTAATCTTTACTAGTATTTTTGTAGTAGGACGTGTTTACGTTATCGGTATCTATGCGTAACTGCGTCACATAAAATACAGATTTGGAGAAACATCGTGAAATGAAAAAAAAATCCTACGTCTAAACTGTTGAGGTATCTTGATTAATTTCTTTAGGTATGGGTTTAAAATATTTTACCCTATATGCTCTTCCCGTAAAAGGAGCGCTGACACTTCCACCCTGTATAAATACAATCTTAAAGCTATACACAGAAGCCAAAGCTGCCAAGATACCTCGTACATGGGCCCCTCGCGCTCCAGCAGCAGGCCCCACAGCTGCGCCTGCGCGTACAGGTTGTCGGTGTGGCGCAGCGCCGCCACCACGTCGGGCGTGGGGCGCCCGCGCAGCGCGCCGCAGTCGGGCGCCAGCTCGCGCGCCGTGAGGGTGCGCGGCACGTCCGTCAGCGACTGGTAGCCGATGTAGTCGTGCTGCAGCTGCTTGAATTGCGTGAACATCTCTGACGGGAAGTCGCCTTGGCTCATGAAGTCGAGGTGTTCTGTTCATTGAAGTGTTATATTATGATAGAGTACATATTTTATGAGGATGAAAACGAAAAGATTTAAAATTAAAAATAACAAAACATTTTTTTCTTATGATTACATAAAAAAAGCCTTCCTTTAAAAAAATATTAAGGAGAATTTTATATTTCCAACAATTATATACCTACATATTATTAATTATTTAACATTACACTTTAATTTAACGTTTCCCTGTCAAACATAAAACAATGGGTAGGGTAGGTATAGGTTTACATTTTTAAAGAAAATAAATCATACCAATACAAGAACTTGAAATAAGGTTTTGCAATCTTCCCAAACGCACTTTAACTCCATCACAATGTCCTTTCTTAAGCATCGCAAATAGATCCAGCATTTGTTTAAAATGTGGATCTCTCATATGCTCCTCTCGAACCAAAAGACATACCGTCGGCCTACCCGACAAACGCCAATATCTTTAATGTAAATAATAAATATGTATCATAATCCATACACAATAAAAAAAAATTGTAAACTATTATAAAAAAAAAATAAACAAGCCCAATAGCTTATTAGGATTAACAGTCGGGACCGCTTTAAAATATGCAAGGTTCCTAGTAAAGATTTTATTGATTGGAGAATTACTTATAGGTCCCGACTATCTATCTGTTTGTTGTAATTATCTATTTTAGTTCATGAAAAATCTTAAAGTAGCTAAGTATAACATGTATTTGTTAACATTTTTTTATTAAAAACTCATTTGCAATATGTTCAACATTTACAAAATTATAATATGGATGTATTAAATTAATTAAATATTTCTATATTTAGTAAAATAAAACTTACTTTCCAACGAATTGTAATTCAGTTTTAATATCATCTATTAACAACGCCATGTCTCGATATAAGTAGAACTCGGATACTTCAAATATAAGAGGATAACAGAGCACCGTCATGCCGCACACTCTGTAAATCTGTAAATTATAATTAATTCTTATCCATGCCAGAAAACAAAACAAAAACATTACAAATTATAAATAAATTTTACTAAAATAAAAAGCTTAGTTAGTCTTTAAAAGCATTCAAATCATTAAACACGGAGTGTTCTAAGATGGCGACAAATGCAGTTAGGGCCAAGAGCATTACCTTCATGTTTAAAAAAAAGGGAAAAAACTAGTCCTACCTTACTTGTGCCTAATGAACCAACTGGTCTAATGGGTCTTCCCGTTAACTTTAATTTATTGCACACACCTAATTCTCTATACACGTGAACTAATTGAGTTGAACTGCATATCTGAAATATATATAAGAAATACAAAACTTAGATCAATCTATTTATTACATTTAAACTTAAATAGTTCAAGTTACAGATAAAAATAACTTTTGAATAATATTGATTTATCTTTATTAGGACCCTATTGAATTGTCACAAAATTAATCTATACTGCTGCTTACTTGTACAGGTTCAACTTCGTGTGGAGTTTGTGTTTGGATACCATAAGTACCCATCATGGCTTGAAGTCGCATCGACTCCGCGATCAACACTACTTGGACTACTAGATCAGTAGCTATGCCCTAAAAAAAGATATATACTGTTACTTAAATTATTACTTTTAAATTACAATATAAAGCTGATCAGATTTTTTTTCATCTAAAAGTATATTTACGTATTTGTATTCAAATGTGCTTACAATAAGCGTTAATTTATTTTCAATACTTACAAACGCTGGTTTAGCCTTTATATATGCATGAAAAAACACTTAGATGTCATAGATTCCAATTACCATACCATTTCATTATATTAAAACTACCAAAAATATTTATTTAAAAGCTCATATTTGATTATATATATTCGTTCGTTCTCTATTTCGATGAACTTTCTTATTATAAAAAAATTTGAAAAAAATAAAAAAATATTCTTAAAATAAAATAAAAAATCTTTGACTCTAATTACATGCCAGCATCCAAATCACAATTTTATATTTCTATAATATACATAACCATATTAGAATAAATAATAAAAAAATGGGCAGTGGGACAGCGTCTTACCGTTAAAGCGATGGTTGTGAGTTCGACTTCCAATAGGATTTATTTTGTTGTATCACTCCAGTAACAAGACAAAGTGCGAGGTTAAGTCACTGGGTGGATGGTGGGAAACGGAGTATCTTAACACTAGGTTCCCTCTGTTACCCTACTAATAAGGTGCAGGATACAACGTAAATCTAAAAATATAAAAAATTAAATATATAAATATTTTTAAAAAAGCAAGGAATCGCACCTGAAACGCAGAATATCTCCCCGCACGTCGGGGCCGATTGTACGAAGGCAGGTATCTCCTTATAGGATCCAGTTCGTTGACGTGCAACAAGCCACCGGTCAGTAACTGGGCGAGCACGAACAGTGACTGCGCCCAGAGGAAAAGGCCTCCTGTGTCTGAACAATTGTAGTGGATATAAAATGGTATTTTGATACATAAAATAATGACTTAGTTTTTATTTATAAAATAATAGCACTTTCTTGCAATAGCCTAGGAGGAGAAAGGGTGTTTCAGTTTATTCTGTTAAGTTAAAGTCCTACATCCTTACGACTACATGCATCCACGTTACTTTACATCTAGTGCTATAAATGATGTAGGTCCACTAGAAGTAGTTTCATCTACGCTTAATTTCTGCACCTAACAGAAAATATATAAAATAAAAGTTTTATATTTACAATAGTAATTTCATAAATAATTAACACTTTCAAAATTCTGTGGAAATTACTTCATTATTAAGTCACATGGCTGGCGACATTTTAATAAAATGCATTTTAAAATATAAACTGAAAGAAGTTGAAAGATTTTTCATTTGCAAAAATATTAAATATTTAGTTTTGTCATGAAACTAATTTCAATTTCTTATTTGAAATTGAAACTTACAGAAGATTTTGATTCTATATTATAATTACGTTATATTTAATAAATCATCATCAATGCATTAGTACCATTAATTAAGTAAACTATTAAAATAAAACCGCAAACCAATAGAGTAGCATGCAAAAACTGGAGACAATATTTTAGTAGATTTAACACAAAACAAATAGGAAGTTATAGTTTTCTAATGTTCTACTATTGTTTTAGATATAATAAATATAGAAAAAAAGCGTAAAACAAAAAGATATAAAATATCTTTTTAGGCATTTAAAAAAAGAACTAATAATTAAGAAAGTTAAGCTAGAAAAGAACAGAAAATTAGCACAGATTATATCAGAGCATACTCAAGTATGACACGATTTTACCTTTGCCGTCTTCATCACCTGGTTGGTCTGTAACATATTGTTGCTTTAAAATAAATCTTTTTCTTCCATTTTATTTAATATATTATAGTTGTATTATTATATTATAGTTGTATTATTATATAATAATTTTATTATAGTTATAGCAATAATATAACTATAATAAAATTATGTAAAACAACTGAAAATATTTATTTTTTAATAATATTTTTTCAGTTACTTGAATATTTTTGATAAATATACATACTAGCTGGAATTCTGCGTACTGAATATGACTCGCTGCGTTCATTTTCAATGCCCTCACGCGGAACATAATAGTACCATGGAATTACAGGATCTATAAAATAAAAGAATAAGATAATTTTACAGGATTACAAATTCAAGTAGAATTCTCTTATAATTAATTCTGACTATAACTAACTATCTACTTAAATATAAAAATAAAATAATATTTTTATTTTGCATATAAAACCTGAAAACAAAATTAAGAATTTTAAATAAAAGCTAAAAAATTATTAGAAAATATAATCGTAATGGTGTTAAAAAAATTAACATACCTCCATATTCATCCATATAGATGCGAGATTTGAGTAATTTCTGATACTCCTCCACTTGATCTGGCAACGTGCGGAATACACCATCTATGATCATCATTACATAAAAGAGCGGCCATTCTGATTCTATACCTTCAAACTCTTTAAGTTCGCCTTCATTATAATATCTCCTGTTAGGATCTTCTAGAACGCATTTGTAACCATCTCGGCTGAATCTTTTGAAACCATACCTGCCTTGCAGACGATTTAAAATATTGTTTTTAGTTAATTGCAGCAACAGTTCCTCGTGAGTGGCAAACGCTGGGAATGATATGGTAGGGAGTAGCGCTGCATCTACACCCTGTTGAAAATAATTTATCCATATAAGTTAAATCCATATGACTTTTGTTCAGCTTCACGCTATATCGGGATACAGCAACATTCCGTCAAACTCATCGACGCGCTTTGCCTCGACATCAGAGCGAAGAAATGTAAATATTAATTTAATTTTATTAATTTAAATTTATTAAATGATATGTACAGCCTGTAGTTCTTCACTGTTACAATGTTGCGCAATGATACAATGCAGGTTCGGCACCCATTCAGGGAAATTATGATATTATATTCAAATAACTTTCAGTTTCTGTTGTGCCGGCGACGGTTGTGGATTCGATTCTCACTAAGGGAATTAAATATTTTATATTATTATGGTTTATCTTTGTCAACAAGGCAAAGCGTGGCTTTCAGTTCCGCCACACAACACGCAATGTCTCAAGAATTCGGCAGAAAGTGGGGAATGGAAAATTTCTTATTGGGAATGGAGTGTCCTAACACTAGGTCTATGGTCTAGGTCCCATCTGCCTATCCTGCTATGTGCAGGATAGATTATATTAGCAGGACCGATTCCCTCCCACTTTGATTGATATTGCTCGACATTGAGTTCACTATTCACTGAACACGAAATACACCGAAAATTCGATGAGAAGTGGAGATTACAGTGTCTTAATACAAGGTTCCTTTTGTCAACCCTGCTATACGGGAAAAAGCGTGCAGCAGATTTTTTATAGATCTACTATAGCTGACCTTTGAGCTAGATTCTCTGGGCAGCATAGTCTCGAAGATGCTTCGGTTACGATTATGAGCGTCGATATCCACGTACACAACACTCCATGATGCCCCTTTGTCCCCAAATAAATTGCATCCATTGATAGCTTCTAATGCTGCTTTTGCCATACCTTACATACATAAATAATATTATATTTAATACTACAAATATTTACACTTTTTATCTTGACCACATGGTTAAAAAATAAGGAAAATATAATAAGCAATTTTATGTCTTATGGATAATTTATCCCACTTAATTCTTGTGTCCAGTAAAATATTTTGAAAAAACTAACTACTACTAAGCTAACTACATAAGTACTAAGTGAATACTGACATGTATATTTCATTAAAATTATAATAATAATATGGTTGGATTTCCAGTAGGAGGTATATATTTTCTTTCTTCACTCTTGTAATAAAGCGTGGCTTGAGCTCCACCACTTAATCAATAATGGTTCGAAAATTTTGTGGAAAGTGGGGAATGGAGTTGTCCTAATACTTCCAAGCCTTGCCATATAAATTGGTTACACCCTGTGCCACTGCGCCGGTCGTGGCGCAGTGGCACAGGGTGTAACTGTAAAATCGACTGGTTGTGGGTTCGATCCCCACTCGAAGAGATGAAATATTTACTTATATTTATATTTCCATTTTTTCGCTCTGGTGTCGAGGCAAAGCGCGGCGTTGAGTTCTGCCACTCAGCACGCAATGCCTCCAAAATTCGGCAGAAAGTGGGGAACGGAGTGTCTTAACACTAGGTTTCCTCTGCCTACCCTGCTGTGTGCGGGATACAGCGTGAAGCTAATTTAATTTAATTTTTTTCTTGCCATATAAAGGATACAATGTAAAGGTATGAAGAAATGGAAAAAACAATATAAATATATACCTATAGAAGAAGCATGTATCTCCGGTTTGCCATCATTGTACTTGGTTCCCCTTTCCCACATACCATAATCAGGTGTCCTATACGCCCGCTCCACATAATACACTAAGTTTTGAATAAAAGCTACCTCATCCTAAAAATTCATTTTAAATAAATATGATACATCCAATTATAAATTCATAAAATATTATATTGTACATTTAAATATTTTATTATTATATAAATCTACTGAATTTTTACAAGCAGAATGCTTTTAGGATTGATTTCCAATCAGAAGAATGAAATATTTTCATTTACTTGCTCTGGAAGATAATGTGTGAAACTGAGTTCCATTGCTCAAAAAAAAGAGTTTCAAATTCATGCAGAAGTGTTTTAATATTAGTTATTACCTGCCTATCCTGCTATAGACAAAAGAAAAGTGTAGTATCAAAAAAAAACATGTACATTAACCTACTTATTTATTTACACATTTACTTATGTATTTTTATGTTTTCTTTACTATACAATACAAACAAACTGTGCAATAGAATACCTGTGTATAAATAATTTGAAGTCCAGATGTAATCATTTGCACAAGAAACAGAAGATAAAGTGAAATAACATCAATTTGCAAATGATGGTACTGTTCATCACTTAAAACCGGTTCTCCAGTTGTCAAATGAAATTTTACATGAAGAGCGTGGGCTGCACTTTGTCTTGTTTTAAAAGCTTCCACCCTGGATGACTGTTTAATCCAACATTCAAGGATACCTCGCATACATTTAACAGTACTTTGTCCAAGTTCATGAGACTTTCCTCTGTCATCATCTATTCTCCTGAAAATTGATTTTACACTGTATCCTGTGTATAGCAGGATAGGGGAACCTACTGTTAAGACACTATGTTCCCCAATTTCTATCCAATTTATGTTGTATCTTGTTACCAGAGCAATGAAATAAAACTATTTCATTCTCTTAGTCAGAATTAAACCCATAATCATTGTGTTTACAGTCAGAAGCATTGCCGCTGCATCATGATGACTTCTGTTAAATATATTTTCTTTATAAGTGTTTTGTAAATATTAAGGGAAGCAACTAGTATTATAAGTAACAATATATATGTGTTATTTTTTTTGTATTACCTATAGGCTTGATACAGACCCCACACTGCAGCAGCACAATATATACTGTCTCTTACACTACCTATGTGTAAATCAGATGAAAGGACTGGAAACAATCCAGTTATAGGACTTTGAAACCTTAATAACTGCCTTTTCACTGAAATTAAAAAAAAAACAAGTAATTAAATCATTTAATTTAAAATAATAAAATTAAAAACTAAATAAAATAAAACAAACCAATTGCATAATAAATATCTAACTGTCTCACTGTGTCTTCATAGTTTGAGATCTTTAGGAACTGTTGAGCATTTATGTCATCAATACTCCCTTGTCTGATCATTGTATCAGGGAAAGCCTAAATGTAAAAATATACATTTAAATGATTATTTAATTTATATAAATAATAAGATTATGAGTCAAAATTAGTTATAATCATAACCCACATAAATTATAAAACAGGTTAATTATTTTTACTTCATTATATATTTGTAAGTACTGTTTTCTACTATTACTACTTGTAAATTTATTGTATAATATAAAATTTATTTTAGCTAAAATGTAATATAGCACATATAGAATATTTATTTATTTATCCACTTAATTTAAAAAAAATGGAAGAGGTCAAATCCAAGGTTGAATAAATAACAACATTAGAACGTCAGTGTCAAAAGTCAAAAAGTATACAAGCTAAAAAAACAGCTAATTGTTATTTTTATTGTATAGGTATATACCGCACCGTACCGTATCTATTTATTATAAAATATTTAATACGGTGTAATAAATTATAGTAAAATAAAGTTGTTTGAAACGTATCTATTTATAACTAAATCATATTATTAAATTGAGTATATTTTCGGAATTATTCTGCAAAATATGTAGATTTTATATACTGATCCAAATGGTTTACCGTCGGTATATCACTTAAAATATTTAACTTAACACAGTATAATCTATTTAAATTTTAATTCATATGTCATTTTTAATTTTTCACTTTCAAGCCTCTTTTTTATAATGATCTGTTATCTGTGTTAGCAATATCAAAAAAATAAACAATAGTGATTACTTTTTGTTTATTAATTAGGTACTATAAAAATCGTGATTCTTGTAAATCGTAATGATCTTCTCAAAATCGTATATTTCATATTGGTGTTTCGTTTGCTAATAAATTGTGTACATTTAATTTATAGGTAAGAAATAATGTATGTTCCAATTTTAATCAACATTTAAATTTAAGATAAGGTCATGATTATAGTTAATGTATTTAAATTCTAACATTATATAAATTGCACCAACAGAAATGAATAATAATCTTCATCAGGAACAGGATGTTGAAAATACTAGCAGCAGAGATGCTCAGGTTTTAAGGATATATGTTTTACTGTGATCTTAATAACTAACCATAAGATACCAATGTTATGTTGCACTTCAGATTTATTGAAGCATGTTTATTTATTAAATTGTTTTAACCATTGTATTAATAAATATGTAATAACTGTATATCCAAATTAAATTATTCTTTTGTAATTTATTAGAATATTACTATGCTTACCTAACTATAAAGTGATTTTTGCACATTACATTTGTTAAATTTTTAATATGGTGGTTGATTTTTTTAATAACTGAAAATATGTACTGTATGTGAATCAGTGTGTGGGTGAATTTTATATGATTTACTTTATGTAAATAAACACATTATTTTGCAAGTTCATATTGCTTCATATTAAATTTATATTTAATTTTTAATTGTGTGAAATGTTTTCAACAGATTCATTTATTTAACCTAATTGGAGGAAGCTGGCCACCAGCCCCGAAGGAGCCTGAGAACCCTGAGTATGGGTCAATGTCCAAGAACTTAAGATGCAATATGCAGCGCACAAGCAATGAACGAATAAAGTCGATGAACCTGATAAATCACTTAGCACCAGAAAGACGTAAAAATAGGCCTACAACTTCTGTTAATACTACAAGTAGTGGGGACACAATATCTATCACCAAAATGGTACAGGATACAAAAAAAATTGATACTGGTTTATTAGTAGGTATGTAATTTAAATTTACACCTGTGTTTATTTGAAATTGTTGGTCTCAATTTAATACTAGTCAATTATTTTGTCATTGATCTTGAAAATTTAAATTAAGAAAATTCTTTAGAAGTATAATGTTTATATAATATTTGCCGTTTTTAGATGTAACATTAACAGCTTAAAATATATCATGACCTCTATAAATGTTAAAGTCGTAATCGTTCAATGTTTTTAGAAAAATCTCATAATAGTACTTATAAATTATAAATACAAAAAAATATTTTTTGCTTACCATTTCCCTCCTTCCATGCACTTCACTCATTGTAATTAAAAAACAAACTAACAGCTAATTAACAATTATCACATCCTGAGATACAAATACAAACATTAAGTCCCAAGTGGCACAGACTGCATACATGTGTTCTATTTTAGCTTTCCTATTTTCTAATTTTAGGCATACGGCCGCGGTAAGTGATAGGCCGTTACGATGTAGTTTACTTCGACATGTCTCACACGTATTATATCCGAGAGCTCCCTATAGATGAAATACCATTGTGCGTTCTTCAATATGAGCAGAGTATGTCAAAACCGCTAGCGTAGTATAGGTTCAATATTTTGCAATTTAGTGATTGATTTTGAGTGATTTTTTCCTAGATGTCTGCAGTGGAGAAGCGCCGGAAGAGTTTTACGATTCTCCTTCCTTAGGATCCCCCCGTGCGGTCCCTCCGAAGTCTTCGAATTCCCCGCACTTGCAAGAGCACTTGCAAGATGATATAGGCGTCGGCTCACTCGTTGAAGTGGCCACTGACGTCGATCAAAACTATTATGGAGTGGTCAGGTGGATTGGTCTAATTGATGGTAAATATATATTTTTTACTTTTGCTTATTTAAGTTTGTGACGATAATCAATTTATGACGACATAAAAAAATATATTTATATTAAAAAAGTTCAAGTTAGTGCGGGTAGTATATAATTTTAAAAAGTGACGAAAACGGTAATTGATACAGGACTTAAAATTATAGACATAAACTTTTTACGACCAAATGATTTAGGAATAATAAGGAAATATAATTACATTATTTGGAGACTTAAATATTTATTTTACTAGAATTATTTAATTTAGATTTTCTAATAAAAAAAAATCTTATTTGTTTTTCGTTAAACGGAAGTGTGGTATTAAATTGTTAAAATGGAAGTAGAGAATTATTTTAAAGTATTTTGCAGCGTATCTCTCAGGCACTGCCCTGAGCTGGACGATTCGTGGCCGCCCTGAACTTACTTGTAGATAGTAGACTTTAGGCTTATGTTTCATTGATTAATTTCTTACCAAGTAAACAATGCCTAAAAGTTCTGTAAACCAGAACACGACAGGACAGCCATTACTCACCGACCGTAGTGTCTTCCCGACACTGCTCTCAGTTCCTTGTCTCGCAAAACGGGATATCTATGGAATGCTAAGTAGTTTCTTCTTGTTCTTGTTAGATATAGCAACAGCTGGTGTGGAGTTAGAACAAAGTGTATGCGGGCTCGGCGACGGTACCCACAAGGGCGGTCGTCTATTTACTTGCGGTTCGGGGCGCGCGCTCTTTGTACCACTGCCATTGTGTAGAAGGGATGCTAGGTTTCGGGACACACCACCGTTGGAGCTACAGCATGTCGATCATAGCGATCAGGTTTGTTTAGATGGGTTTTTAAGTAGTAAGTAATTACACTTATAGGATGATAGTAAACAGTTCGAAGCGCTGAAGAAAGTGGAAATAGGTAGAAAGTGTCTTAACATTCCCCGAAATAAAAGCGGAATATTTTTAAAAAGTGCAAAGTAATATTTATTTATATTTACAGCCAGTTTGTCCCGTTGTTACTATTTTAGATTGAAAAATATCTCCGAAATCCATAAACGGAAAGTAAAATGTATTTTCATTTACAGCCAGATTGTCCCGTAGTACCAGGAATAGTACCGCCACTTAGCTCTCTAGGTGAACTAGCCGGAAAGAATCGTGGTATACAGGGACACCATAACTCTTGCTACTTGGACGCTACGCTCTT